>VDFB02152991.1:75096-144429 GCA_007258455.2 Sequoia sempervirens | reverse complement strand
AGTGATAAATTTTGGGGTGGGTGGAAAGAGAGAGGAGGGAAAGAGGGACAAAGGGAGGGAGAGGAAGGTTAGGAGGGATGGTGAGAGAGGAGAGATAGAGAGAAATATAGAGAGATAGGGGAGGGAGAGGTATAGCTAAGGATGAGGTAAAAATAGAGGATATTACTCCCAATGAGGAAATAAAAAAGGTCAAGGAAGAAATGTCAATACTGAAGATGAATTTGAGTTGCCTAAGAGGAGATATATCAAACATAAAAATCATGTTAAATGCTTGTAGAAGTGTATGAAGAAAGGAGGTCTCAAGCAACCAAGGTGAATCATCTAGGCCAGCTACTCTTGATCCAAATGTTAATACTCATATGGGATATAGGAACTTGATACCAAATGTGGATATGCACAATTTTAATGTAAAGGATCCACTAACACGGATAAACCAAATGGATAATTTTTGTGATGTACATCAAGTCCCAAGTAGAAAAAAGGTCATAATGGATTCCTTATATCTAGAACCAAATTAATTTATTTGGTATTGATGGATTTGTACTTATCATCATAAAAAGGGTCTCACTATCTCATGGTTAGTTTTTATAGAGAAGCTCCAATCATAGTATAGCAATAGTGTGACAAACAACTTCTTCAGCCAACTAGCTAAACTTCAACAAACATGATCAGTCAAGTATTATATTCATCAATTCCAAAATCCATCCTTAAAATCTATCCATCAAATTAAATTATCCATGGGAGATTATCACCTTGATATCCAAATGTATGTTATCTCCATGGATGCAACAAATATTATTTTGGGAGTACAATGGCTTACTACTTTAGGAACAATTGAGATGAACTTCCAAGAACTATTCATGAAATTTTAATCATAAGGAAATATAGTAGAGCTAAGAGGGTTGAAGGAAAAGTCCCCACAAATGGTAAGCTCTCATCAAATACAAAAGTTGCTTAAGAAATGAGTTGATGAATTTGTGGCCCAATTATGCTCATTAAAAGTCTCTCAATCTAATGATCCAACCCATCCAGATTTACAAGCAATCATTGATTGGAACTTATTGGTTTTTAGAGATATCCCTAAATGAATTCCTCCTAAGAGGGATTATTATCATGCCAAAAAATAGTTCCAAGGAGCCATCCACCCAACATCAAGCCTTACAGGAACCCATATATTCAAAAAAGTGATATTAAAATATTGTGGAGGAGATGTTAGAGGAAATAATTATTAGGAATAGTCAAAGTATGCACTCCTTTCCCATAGTGATGGTGCATAAGAAGGATGAAACTTGGATCATCTTCCCAAACTATAGAGTGCTCAACACTTACACCATCAAAGATAAGTTTCCTATTCCAATAATTGGTGATTTCCTAGATGAATTGAATGGAGCTACATATTTTATAAAGTTAGATCTTAGATCAAGTTATCACCAAATTTGAATTAAGGAAAAATATATTTATAAGACAAAATTTAGGACTCATGAGGGTTGTTGAGTTTTTGGTGATGCCATTTGGTCTTACCAATACACCGTCTACATTTCAAAGTTTGACGAACTCCATCTTTAAGAAATTCTTGAGGAATTTTGTATTAGTTTTCTTTGATGATATATTGATTTATAACAAGACATGGGAAGAACACTTGCAACATGTAGATCAAGAATTACAAGTTCTAGAAGATCATTAACTCTATTCTAATCCATCTAAGGGTGCTTTTGGTCTCAATGAGATGGAGTACTTGGGACACATAGTTTCACATGAAGATGTAGAGGTGGATCATATCAAAATTAAGGCCACCATGGAATAGCCTATTCTCAAAACCATTAAGAAAATGAGGGGTTTCTTAGGATTGAATGGATACTATAGAATATTTGTGAATAATTATGGTTGTATAGTAGCACCCCTCACAACTTTATTGAAGAAGGATTATTTTCATTGGAATGAGTTTGTTAATGCAACATTTGAGAGATTGAAGGAGGCTATGTATACAACTCTAGTGCTTGCAACTCCAAGCTTCACCAAGGATTTTATTGTGGAATGTGATGCTTCAATAAATGGTATAGGAGTATTTCTCATGTAGGAGGGCCAACCAATTTATTTTGAGATTCATCAATAAAGGATAAAGATAAACTCAAACCTATTTATGAAAAGGAAATGCTAGCTATTCTTAATGCAGCAAAATAACAGAGGCCTTATCTAATAGGTATACACTTCAAGGTTAAGACAAATCATGATAGCCTAAATGTTTTTGGAACAAATATTATCTTCTAAAGAGAAAAAATTGGGTCACTAAGATGTTAGGATATGACTTTGAGATTATATAGAAGAAAGGAAAGGAAAATATTGTGGTAGATGCAGTTTCTAGGAAGAATGAGAAAGATGAAGCTTTATTGTGTTCCATTTAAATACTAGAAGAATATTTGGTGGTAGAATCCAAAGCAGGGTGGTAGAATGATGTTGCTACAAGTAATCTCGTTCAAAAATTAAAGAGTGATCCTAGTAATTTAGATAAGTTTTGTTGGAAGGAACATACTTTGTGGTATAAAGAGTGCCTGTATCTCTTCAATAATTACACTCTTAAAAACAAGATCCTCACAAAATTTCATGAGTCTCCAGTTGGTGGCCATTCATGTTTTTTGTGTTAGAACACAATGATATACTAAGAGTGGGGCTGATTCAGTATATCCCTCAAATTTATTCAATTTAACTTTATCAATCAAATCTTACTACATTAAAAAAATAAAGCATAAAATATTATTCAAAGGAACAAGCACACAACCATAACACTAGATTTATGTGGAAAACCTTACAAGGGAAAAACCACACTGAGAAAGTTGCTTGGAGCTACTATCCAAATCTAGCCTCACAAATAAATAATATTTACAATAATTTTTATGGGTTACAACCCAAACAAAGCTACAACTCCTTGAAACACAATTTTATAGCTTCAACCAAGGGAATTTTATGACTCCCTACCAATTACAACACTTACAAAAGGAGACAACAACCTTAGTACAACATACTTGACAAATCTACTGACTAACCACCACCACAACACTTTTTCTCAATAACCTCTACTACCTTCAACTCACTTTCTTCAACACACTTCCTTACTCACACATATATTGTTGCCTTTGGCTTACTGCCTTCAACACAAATCATATAATTCTACACATCCTCACACACACATCCATACCCTTGCAACAAACTTGATCTTCCATTTATATCCTCTGCAAGCTTCAAAAAATTTATCCTTGTCGGCCAAGATCAAATGTGTAAACATGAAACATGTAATGACCATAATGAGTCAGCTTCAAAAAATACACAGTAAAAAGGAATCAAATGTTTTCTAAGCCAAGAGATAAGAAGGACCTATTTTATATTAGAACACATTCCCAAACTAGCACACACCTTAAAACTTGGTGCAAACATCTCAACATATCAAGTTGACCCGACAACATTTAACCTTCCATGTATTAACTCCAAACCACAAGCAGTACTAGGGAGACTAGATAAAAATATGTGGATCACTTTACATGCATTACATAATATTCAAAAACATTCTCATACACCCCTTTTACAACTTCACACTATATTATGTTGGTGCAAGCAAATGAACATTGACCCCAATATTACATGCAAACCTAGAGAACACAATCTTGAGATAGAACAACGAAAACCATACTTGTGATATGCATCAACACTTGCAAATTTAAAAGAGAGAACATATAGACAATTTGAATTTATCCTCCAAACCACAAGACCATATATTCAAATGCGAAGAAATGTGGAGCATTTCTCATATCCTTCCTAACTGCAACCACACTGTAATACAATTCTTCACTCTGCTAGCTTTGGAAAATTCTACGGTAACTTTCATGCACTAAAATCAAGAATGTACATACAAAACACCTATCTATGTTTAACTTCCACACCTCAAGGCCATATCTTGAAATGTGGAGGAATGTGAAGAAATGTAGGGCTTTCTCTCGAGCTACATTAATACAACTTCCTGAGGCTCATAAAACATAGAACCTTTTCTTACATTCTTTCATCTCTTGTACAATTCTTTACATCAAAATAAAATGAATACAACATTCACAACACCATATTGACATGAAGAATCTATAACTTCTTCATAACAACATTCACCTATTCATGAGCAATAGGAGATGCAATATAACTATGTACATCAAGCTCATGACATACATCATCAACATCTCTGATCATCATGCTAATTGCATCACAAGAAACCCTCCAAAAACTACCACTTTCTTGATATCAATGATAACACCTACAAAAAGACAACACCTGCAACAATCTCCACTCTATTGACATCAATGACAACACATGCAACAACTTGCAATAATCTCCCCCTTTGGCATTGATGGAAACACTAACTTGATATGCAATTTATCCCCCTTTGACATCAAGGGAAAACGGCTAGTGGTATTTCTTTGTGCTTGCAACATACAAGATCCCACTATCTACACAAACCTTCTTAGATTCTTTCTACTAGCTCCCCTTGAGAGGCAACTTTCATCAATCCAGGGATGAAAATATTTCTTTAATTGCTCCCCCTAGATAGATGCACCATCTATGCATCTAGTTAGGAGGGAAAATAACCCCTAACTTTTGTTAGAGGTATTCAAATATGTCCTTATAAAGTTACTTTGTAAAGATGTACTTTGCAACTTGATCCTTTGTAGGTACATATTCCAATTCTACCTCCTGATTTGTAAACTTTCTCTTAAGAAGTGATACTTAATAGATATGTGCTTGGTTCTAGAATGCATCACTAGATTCTTTGAAATATTGATGGCAATTGTATTATCACATAGAATAGGAATGGGCTCATCATACCTTGTTATCCTTCAATTTTTACTTCATCCATAACACTTGAGTGCAACAAGTTGTTGCAACTATATACTTTGCTTCTATTTTTGATAAGGACATTGAATCCTCCTTCTTACTAAACCATGAGACCAATATATCTCCCAAAAAAAAGCTCCAACACTGGTACTTTTTCTATTATCAACACTTCCATCCCAATCAGCATTAGTATATGTACTCAGGGAAAATTCATTACCTTTTTGATACCACAATCCATAATCCAAAGTGTTCTTCAAATATTTAAAAATCCTTTTGATAGCCTGCCTTCGCATGGGTTTCTCTTGGGTTAGCTTGAAACTTTGCAACCAAGCAGATAGCTTGCATAATGTTAGGTCTTGAATCAGTTAAGTAAAGTAGGCCCCCAATCCTAGACCTATACAGAATCTGATCAGCCTTAGGTGACTCATCATCTTTTTTGCTCAAATGACAACCTGTTACCATACGAGTGCTCATTGGTTTGAAATCTTCCATACCAAACTTCTTCAACATCTCCTTGACAAATTTTCTTGAGAGATAAAAATACCATCATCTGTTTGCATAATTTGGAGACCAAGAAAGAATGATAACTCACCTATCATAGACTTCAAATTCCTTTTGTGTCTCTTCAGAAAAATTATTACACATTTCATCATTCCCACCAAATATTATATCATCAATATATACAATAACTATTAGAATTCTTTCATCCTCAATTTTGATGTAAAGATTACTATTTGCAATACCTTTCTTTGCAGTACCTTTCTTGGAGCCTTTCTAGAGTAAGTACTTGTCCAACCTTGCATACAAAGCTCTAGGGGATTGTTTGAGACCATGCAAAGCCTTCTTAAGTTTGCATACCATGTTTGGATGGACTTTGATAGCTGAAATCCATCAAGTTGTTCTATGCAAAATTCTTCTTCCAAGTCACCATTCAAGAAGGCATATTTGACATCCATTTGATATAACTTGAAGTTTTTGTGAACTGCAAATGAAAGAAACATTTTGATTGCCTCGATTATTGTCACCGAAGAAAATATCTCCTCGAAGTCAATCCATTCTACTTGTGAATAACCTTTTCACACCAACCTTGATTTGTTCCTCACAAATTCTCCATCTTCATTCGGTTTGTTTCTAAACACCCATTTTGTTCCTATCACATTCTTGTTTGCAGGTCTTAACACCAATTCCCAAGTTTTATTTTTCTCTATTTGATTTAATTCTTCTTCCATTTCTTGAATCCATCCTTCATCCTTTCTAGCATCAACAAAAGTATTAGGTTCTATTCTTGATAGTAAGAGAAATTTACCTTTTCATCTGTTCTTGCACATCTCCTTCTAGTTTGCACTCCCACATTCTTAGCTCTAATTATTTAATCTTCTGAGTGATTCTTTTGAACATACTTGGTGGAGTCTTGGTGTTTTTCTCTTGTTTTTCTTCCTTCTCTTCAATTTATTCTTCTTTTTCTAAGTAGGTAGGTTCATCTATCCAACAGTCTTCTTGATCATGAGGGAGTTTTTGTGACTCTTCATCAACCCTAACATTTATACTCTCAACTATCTTCCTCAACCTTTTATTATAGAATTTGTAATATTTTCTCTTAGTTTAGTATCTGAGAAAGATTCCTTCATCATATCTTGAATCAAACTTTCCAAAACCTTCTTCATCTATTTCGATATAACATTTGCTTCCAAATATTTTGAAGTACTTGGAAATTCTTGGTCTTCCATACCATAGCTCATATGTTCTCTCCATGTTTTTCACCCTTAGATATCCTCTGTTAGGAATATAGACAGTAGTATAAACCACTTCTTTCCAATAAACATCAAGAAACTTGGCTTCATTCAACATTTTCCTATCCATCTCTTGAATAGTTCTATTCTTCTTTTCCACTAATTCATTTTGTTGAGGATTTCTAGCAATAGATAAATGCCTCTTTATTCCATGTTCTTCACAAAATTCCTCAAATTCATTTTATGTGAATTCACCGCCTCTATCAAACCTTAAGCACTTTATTCTGGCATCATTTCATTTTCAACAATTGATTTGAAAATATTAAACCTATTGAACACTTCTATTTTTTCTTTTAAGGATGTAACCCATGTCATCCTATAGAAATCATCAATGAGTAACATGAAATACATTTCACCTTGGAGACTCTTTGTCCTGGTAGGTCCACACAAACCAATATGAATTAGTTCGAATGGTTTTTTAGAAGAATAGTCCTTGGTCTTGAATCTCATCCTTGCGTTCTTCACAAATTGACATTCTTTACACGTACTTTCAGGCTTGATAATCTTTGGCATATCTCTTACTGCTTGCATGTAGTTGATCTTCACAAGGTTATCAAAGTTAATGTGTCCCATCCTTTTGTGCCACAACTAGCATTCATTTTTCTATCCTAGAAGACAACTTCTTCAATTGACACCTTTTAGATTGTACAAGTTGGTTTTTGTCTTAGATCCTTTTGCCACCAATCTACTAGAGTTTTCTTTTCTAATTTCACATTATTGATCATGAAATATAAGATTGTATCCTTTGTTGCACATCCAACTTACACTGAGAAGATTGTGCTTGAGACCTTCAACATAAAGAACATCTTTTGTCTTGGATTTTCCATAATGCTTATGGTGCCCTTTCCATAAATCTTTGTAGATGAATTGTATCCAAACTTGACTAATCCACCATTCCACTTAACAAGATTGATGAACTTGATTTTTCCACCTGTCATGTGACTAGAAAATCCATTGTCTAGTACCCAAATATTTTTTTGGTCCTGGGCATGAAATGTTGTTTGGACAACCATTGAATTTTCAACCCCATTGGTTGTTTCCTCTCTCTTGGGTGTGACATTTTATTTGACTTTCCCAATAACATTTGTCATCTGAGTATTTGATTTTTCTAATCCACTTTTGCAATATCTTTCTATGTGTCTAACATTTTTACAAATTTTACATATCACATTGACATCCACTAGTGAAGCAAGAAAATTCCTACTTACAAAATTTCTTCTATTCTTTTCAATCATGCAATCTATAGCATTATGATCATACTTATTATAGATGAAAAAATAACCAAAAAATACATGATTGAACCTATTTTTGGAGAAAATTCTTGTTCGAAAGGGTCTTCCTTGAGGCTTGTTTGACATGAGATCTACTTCTTCAAGGTTATCTAGATTTATAGTATTTTATTTCTCCAATTCTTTTTGAGTAACTTGATTTCTTTCTCAAGCTTTGTGCATTCATTTATCTTGTCTTCAATTAGGGTTTTTTGTTCTTTGTTCTCTTTCCTTACACATTACAAGTCTTCAAGAGCAGAAACAAGTTCACATTCTTCATCATTCATAGTCTTGTTTGAGCCATTGGAGATCACCTTGGCCATGGATAGGGATTATCCTCCTTCATCATTTGATGAGCAGTGATCTACTTCTTCTAAGGAGTTGTAGTCCTCTTAGGAAAGGAGGTTCCCCTTGAATTTGTTCCTTTTGAAACCCTTACTACTATTTGCATTCCCTCTAAAAGGATATTTAGAAGTATAATGGCCAATTTTTCCACACTTAAAATATTTGAAAGGTAATTTACCTTTATACTTTCTTGATCCCTTCAACTTTTTCACAAAGTTCACTTCTTTTTCCTCATATTCACTATGTGAACCAAATGTTCCTTATTTCTTCACAACTTTGAAAGTAGCTGCTCTTTTATTTGTACCTTGAACTTCATTTCTCATCTCATAGGCGGTGAGAAACCCAAATAACTCTTCCATGGTAAGTTTTGTTAGATCTTTGGCTTCTTCAATAGTAGAAACCTTTGAATCAAATTGGTGAGGAAGAGTTCTCAAAAATTTCTTCACAATCACCAAGTCAATTATTTATTCACCTAGTCTTCTAATTCCATTGGTTGCTTCATCCACTTAGAGAAAATAACTAGCAATGTTTTCCTCTTCTTTCATTCTTATATTCTCAAATAATGTTTTATAGGATTATAGTTTTGCTTGCTTCACACTGTCATTTCCTTCATAGAGATTTTTGAGTTTATGCCATATCTCCTTGGTTATCTTGCATTGCACTACCTTGAAAATATTTGAATTTGTTAAGTCACTCAAGATAACATTCATTTCTTTGGCATTGTTCTCATGGGCCTTCTTTACATTAGCATCAATAATAGGATGAGTAGGTTCTGCATAATCATCCTTTACAGCTCTCCAAACATAATACCTTAGTGAAGTGAGGTAGACTTCCATCCTCACACTCTAGAAGGCGTATTTTATTCCATCAAACATTGGTGCTTTTCAGGATGACTCTTTCTGAGCCATGTGTTCTAGACCAAGATCTACCTTTGCCTACTAGGCTGCACCAAGAAACTCTACTATGATACCAATTGTTAGAACACAATAATATACTAAGAGGGGGGGTGAATTAGTATATCCCTCAAATTTATTCAATTTAACTTTATCAATCAAAACTTCTTACCAACTTAAATAGATAAAGCATAAAATAAAATTCAAAGGAACAAGAACACAACCATAACACTAGATTTAAGTGGAAAACCCTACAAGGGAAAAACAATGGTGAGAAAGTTACTTGAAGCTATTTTCCAAATCTAGCCTCACAAATAAAACAATATTTACAACAAGTTTTATGGGATACAATCCAAAGGAAGCTAAAACTCCTTGAAACATAGTTTTATGGATTCAACCAAAGGAAGTCCACAAATCCCTACCAATTACAACACTTAAAAAAGGAGGCAACAACCTCAGTACAACATACTTGAAAAATTCGCTGACTAACCACCAATGTAACACTTATGCTCAACAATATTTGTTGCCTTTGTCTCACTACCTTCAACACACTTCCTCACTCACACATATACTGCTACCTTTGGCTAACTTTCTTTAGCATAAATCATATACTTCTATGCTTCCTCACACACACATCCACACCCTTGCAACAAACTTGATCTTTGAGAAGCATCAAAAAGTTTCTCCTTGTTGACCAAGATGAAACATGCAATGATCATAATGAGTTAGCTTTAAAATATTTATGATAAAAAAGGAATCAAATACAATCCAATCCACAAGATAAGTAGGATCTATTTTATCTTATCACACATTCCCAAGTTGGTGCACACCTTAAAACTTGGCGCAAACATCTCAACATATTAGGTTGGACCAAAAAACACTTAACCTTCCATGCATTAACTCTAGACCACAAGCAGTGCTAGAGTGACCGGATAACAATATGTGTATCACTTTACATGTATTACATGATATTCAAAAACATTCTCATACAACCCTTTTACAACTTCATGCTATATTATGTTGGTGCAAGCAAACAAACATTGAACCTAACATTACTTACAAACCTAAAAAACATAGCCTTGAGATAGAACAATGAAAACCATACTTGTGTTATGCCTCAACACTTGCAAATTTAAAAGAGAACATACAAAAAAATTGAATTTATCCTCCAAACCACAAGACCATATATTTAAATGTAGAGAAATGTGGAGCATTCCTCAAATCCTTCTTGACTAAAAAATACAATTCTTCACTCTACTAGCTCTAGAAACTTCTATGGTAACTTTCATGCATTGAAATCGGGTACATACCCATAACCTATCTTTGTTTAACTTCCACACTACAAGATAATATCTTCAAATGCGAAGGAATGCAGAGAAATGTGAAGCATTATCCCGAGCTATATTAGTACAACTTCCTAAGCCTCAATCAAACTGGAATATTTTCATACATTCTTTCAACTCTTGTATGATGCTTTGCATCAAAAGATAGTGAATACAACATTCATAACACCATATCAACATGAAGAAGCTATAACTTCTTCATAACAACATTCACCTATTCATGATCAACAAGAGATGTAGTTCAACTATGTACAACAAGCTCATGACATACATCATCAACATCTCTGATCATCACGCTGATTGCATCACATGCAACCCTCCAAAAACTATTAATCTATTGATATCAATGATAACACCTACAACAAGACAACACCTACAACAATCTCCACTTTGTTGACATCAATGATAACAACTACAATAATTTGTAACATTTTAAAGTCATATCATTGGTTCAAGCAAGCTTTTTTTGGGAAGGGCTAAAAGGTGATGTTCAAGAATTTGTGGCTGAATGTTTGGTTTGTCAAAGAAATAAAGGGGAGATAATTAAGACACTGGGTCTCTTGTATCCTTTAGTTATTCCTAGCCAACACTGGGAAGAGGTATTTATGGACTTCATCACAGGGCTTCCAAACTATAAAGGTCATAATGTCATCATGGTAGCATTAGATCGCTTCACCAAATATGTACATTTCATTGCATTATCACATCCTTTTATAGCAAGTATAGTGGAAAAATATTTTTTGGATAATATAAAGAAAGCTACAAGGTACACCTAAGGTTATTATCAATGATCATGATCCTATATTTACTAGTCACTTTTGGACAAATTTATTGTCATGTTTGGGTACTCATTTAGCTCATAGTTCTTCATACCACCCTCAAAAGGATGTGTCAGTTGGGGTGTTAATAAATGTGTGGAAGGATATCTACGTTATTTCACTTTAGATAAACAATCTCAATGGGTATATTGGCTACCATTACCAAAATCATGGTATAATAATTCCTTTCATAGTTCATCAATAAAGTCTCCATTTATGACACTATATAATATCAGCCTCCTTCCATCACATCATCATTGAAGGTGTCACCAAGAGTTCAATCAATGGAGGACCACTTGCTTCATCAACAAAAATTACTCTCAAGACTCAAGGAGAATCTAGCCATGACACATTTAATCAAATGAAGCAACAGGTGGACGAACACCATAGTGAAATAAGTTTTGAAGTTGGGGATTGGGTCTTCTTGAGATTGCAACCTTATAAATAAATTTCACTAAAGAAATAGAAAAAGAACAATTTATCTCCAAAATATTATGGTCCATACCAAATCATGCAAAAGATAGCTAACTTGTCAACTACAAGTTGGAATTTCCACCAAAAAAAAAGATGCATCCATTTCTTATGTTTCTTTTTTAAAGAAGGTATTTGGGAATAATATCCCTACTTAGACAATATTACTAGAGATTTATGAAGAAGGAAGAATCATATTGGAACTAAATTTAATTCGTCAAACACACACAAAGAAGCTAAGGACTAGAACACTCACTGAGTATCTCATCCAACAAAAGAATTTACCAGTTGAAGATACCACATGAGAGGATGAGTTCATTAAGAAGAAGCCACACTTGATTAGCATTGAGGATAATGCTTCTTTGAAGAGGGGGGCATGCTACACCCTTAATAATAGTGTACATAGGGTTATAAATAGTCATCTTGCAGCTATATTTACTATTAATTAAGTCATACTATCATTATTATATTGTTATTTAGTTATTTAGGTTGACCTAAGGCTTATATAGGTCTATCTAAGTCAGCTTGGTTGATATCCTATGCATAAATGAGGTATATATAGGAGGTATTGACTCTTATTTCATCATCATATTGCAAATTTTGTTCTCATTGGAGATATTTGGAGGTTTACCCCCTCAAAGTGGCTTGTTATTCTTAGTTATTATCAAGTATGTGCAACATATTTCCCATAATAGTCTTCTATTGTGGTAGTTATTTCATAACATAGGGTTTAGGGTTTAACATATAATGTTTTGATTTTAGGGCTTAAGGTTTAGGATTTAGGGCCTAAGGTTTAGGTTTAGGGTTTATGATGAAGGGTTGAGGGTCTACCTATTATCATGAAAACTTGCACCCTTTTTCTTAGCTATTAACTCAGCAAATTTGTGACACATGGGAACACTCTCAGGTTACGGGTATCCTGTAATGAGAATGAGCCTCTAGAGAAAGGGCTGGCTCCCCTTGATATCTCACCTAATATGGTCTACTAATGTCTTTACAGAGAAAAGAGTAAGGAGGAAAAAACATATAAAAATGAAATCTAATCCTAAAGGTGATGCACCAAATAACTTAATGAACTCTACTCAAATGGCAACACATAGAAAGACCAGTAATAAAACCTATCTTTGCACAACTCAAAAACCCATAAAACTTTGCATCAAAAATTTATAAGAAGGCTCAATACTCACAAACTAAGCAGGAGAAAGGATTTTTTCCCACTACTTAAGACTAATTACATTATAAGCATAACTTATAACCTGCAACTATATGTAACTCTACACAAAGGTACTACCATGAGATGCAATCATAAGGAAAAATAAATCACATAAAACTACACCAATCACTAAGTACATAGTTTTAGAAAGAATGAGAAGGAAAAATGCTTCATATTACTCTCAAAAAGGTGTTGCAATGCTGTATTGATCACAAAATGAATTACAAACTTTTCATCTTTGCTCCAAAACTCTGAAAATTGCAACATAAGGTGACCTAGCAAGAACTAAAGAAAAAAGACTAAGTATTTTTCCTATATATAGTAAAGGGCTCTAAAAAATCCAAGAGGAGATAACTAAAGTCAAAATATCTAGCTTCAAAACTATTCACGAGCAAAAACAAAACTGCCTAAAAAAGGGCCCCACCAATGCTACAAATTGAGCTTAAACAAATCAAAACTTTGTCTCATATTGCAAGTAACTGAAATTTAACTCCAAATAGCTCCTGAGTGCATGTAGATGGAATTGAAAGTGAAAAAATCCTCCTAGAAAATCTCTCCCTTATGTATGTGCTGAAATAGAGCTCCCTTCTTAGCATTCATGACTTCCCTTTGCAAACCCATGTGAGTTTTTGACTCTATTATTTCTTGCAAAATGTACAGATCCCTGCAACCAAATGTATATGAGGCTCGACCTCTATCACTTATTTCCTTGTGTTTGATCCGTTCTCATGCTTTCTGGCATGAAACCCCTCCATATATTCTAAAGATATAAACTTTATATGGGTGAGTCTGCAATATCAACACCTCCTCTCCATTTTGATGATTGCGAAGTTTCACTCAAGCTTGACCCATAGCACAAAAATAAACAATGAAACCCTATGGATTTTGGGTATCCCTTTGAAACACCTTTGAGATTTGTTGTGAACTACTTTCTTAGAAGATTCTCATTGTTGTTATTATGACTAATGTCAACTTATATGACTGTAATATCCTTGTCATTGATGTAGAGCTTTGTGACTATGATATTATACAATATCCTTTCACTGTGATAAACATTTTACTGTATCTTTACTTCATATTGTTTTATACTCATCACTTGGAAATTCAACAAGATCTAATGTCATAATAATTCTTGAATTTGCAGTGTCACATGTCTCTGTAGTTTTCATGGACCTGCTATTGGCTCATAAAATATGTTATATTCTTCCATTCAGAGAAACTGTAATGAGTTTTGAATATGGATTGTCCTTAAATCATTTGTCTTTGCTTGAAATGATTGCATCATTAAACTAGAATGACCGTGCATTTGAGATTATCTTCTCTGAGTTGGGGAAGACACAGTGACTATTGTACTTTACTGTCAATAGGTTATGAAAGAATTTGAATTCCTCCATTGTATATGACTGCACTATGATTTTTCTGAATCTTGCATTATCAAGCTTGTCTTTTCCACATTGACATGGACAATTAGGATTATATTTCATCCTTTGAAATTAATGCTCTATCACGAACATCATGTCTTACTTGCTTCATCATGTTATCTTTATCATGAATATTGTTTGATATATGGCTATAAAGGCTCTGTATGACTTTCCTGTTGATCGTTGTGAATGTTTAAACATGAAAATAATAAATGATGAGAAACATGATGTAAATGAAGAATTTTATGTATGCTTGTTCACTATCACATCACGACCATGTTAATATGATGGATTTTAACATTGTATTTCCCTCTTAAATAAGCTCAAATGAGCTCATTATTTGATAAACTCAACATGTTGGGCTCAACCCTTGTGGGAGCCGCATTTTGACCCACATGTAATTTGATGAATTAAAAAAGCAACATTAATTTTCCTGTATCTGCACATAACACAAACATGTTAGAAATATATGCATATGACAGATGTGTTGGATCATTTTTGTTTTCCTAGACATGATATGCAAATTGTTTAATGCGAATGAGGGTAATATTGTATGTTTATAGAGGTATGTGCATGTATGGATTAGTGACTTTTCATTGCTCTAAAAACAATCATTTTCTCAGATGCAGGAAACTTGGAGCAGCAAGGAGGGAAACGCGAGTTGTAGGACAAGTGACAAACGAACAAAGATGCATGACAACTCAACTGAAGACTCATCAGGCAATGACGAGTCACCCTTCCTTACATGTCCATTCCTTTGTATTAATATCTATAAATGTATAATCCTTTCTTTCATTTGTGTTCAACAAGTTAAACTCACGGCTTGTGCAAAAACTTATACACTTATACTATCAATAAAGACTATCATTTTAAAAGATTCGTGCAATCTTTCTTTTATGTTATTTGCATATGTGTGAATTCAGTATGATAGAATAGTATTCTATTTATTTTATGCAGAAGCTTGTAAGGTAGCAAGAAAAAATGTACCTATTTTTTCATTTGATATCACTTTAGCTCTACTTGTTTGAGCAAGTTAGCTAAAATATGTAACATTTCTAGCGACATCTGCTAAATTTTTGCCTGCTAAAGATCAAAACTAGTTTCCTAGGCTTTCCATTGGGCACAGAGTCACTTAGCCAACCTAAAAAATGGTTTTGAAACAACTACTTTCAATGTTGTAACTCAATAGCAGAACTCAAAACAACTTGGAAACTTATTGAAAACAAACCTCAAAATGACAACTACCTAACTGTGCTTGCAAAGAACTTATGGAAATGGAAATCTAAAACTGATAGAACCTTACTCTAACCTACCCTAACCAAGAATGAAACTTTCTCAAACAAATCCATTTACTGGTTTTAAAAAAATAAGATCCTTTTCTTCCAAACCTAGGATGTATTACATGCTAATGAACAACAGAGAAAAGTTGAGAAACAAATAAATGTCTTACAAACAATTGCAGTTTTGATTTAAGATTGAAGACATAGTGGATTACCTCTTCATTTTTCTCATATATACCACTGCTTGAAAGAGCATAAACATTTTGAGAATGATGTCCTTTCATCGAAGTTTCATGCTTGGGTGAAAGTTTGTTTTGTGTTGTCTTCTTAGCCTCCAAATGGATGAGATGCCTAATAGGACATCCTTTTGTGTGAATGAAACCTGAACTGTCCTTGCTGATCTCAAGCTGATGACCTACTTGATCTACCTGATTCTGTTGATTGGAAAGAATTAGTTCATGTGGCTCAAGAAAAACCACAATATCTTTCTCATCCTTCTCTTGTTGATCATGAATTACCACTTCAATAGGTGTTGCCTTAATATCCATGGTTGAACAAAAACCTTCTAAATCATCCCAAAAAGCATCTTCCTTCAGATCTTCTTCACTTTTGAAAAAAACGATGCCAATTTTGATGTAATTGTAGCTCCTCTCCATGTTTCATCTGGGAACTTGTTCAATTTGAACAACTTCTTGCTCATAAGAATCAAAATTCATTCCTTCATATTGCTCATTAATTTGATTTTGCATTAACATGGGCATGCTTTCTTCATTTTGATCATAAAAATAATGGATTTCATCAAATAGGAAATTGAAAACTTGATCATTAGTATCTTCAACATTACCTTCCTTTGTATCTTGATTTTCTTTCTCTAACTGATTTGGTGCCATTGAACATTGAACAACCTCCCGCTCTTCAAAGAAAAGTGGAAGTTCATTGAAAAAACTATGCAAAACCTCATATTGATCACCAATTTCTTGCTCTATAACTTGCTACTCTAGCTTGTTATGCTCAGCATAACAGCTCTCTTGACATATAATAGGTCCCACTATATCAGCTTGTGGAACTTCTTGGGCTATTAGAAGGAAAATAGGTTTTTCAAGAGGCTACTCTTGAAGAATTGCAAGTTGAACCTGCTCATGTATGGGCTCATTTTGTATGAAGCACATGGTGCTAAACAAAGGAAATCATTTACCAAAGAATAGGTTAGGAAAGGTACTAGGTGGATGAACCTCTTGGTGAAGTCCGAATTCTGTCAATGAAGGAGGAGAAATTGATTGTGCTTCTAACTTTGCGATCTTCTACTCATATCTTTCTTTTTGTGCAATTAACTCTTTTGAAAAAAGATTCACAAACTTCCTTCCTTGAGCCTCTAATTCCTAACTATCAAATTGGGCTTGAAGATTCAACTCTTCTTGTTCATGGAGATAGGCTTGATAAGCCCACTCATCTTGCTACTAATTTAAGCTTTTGTTGATCTCATCCATCCGCTCAGTATAGTCTTGTAATGTTTGTTGCATCATTTGTTTTTCATTGCCAAGGGCTTGCAATATGCCTTTTATCTCACTAAGCTCTACAACATGCTAATTTGGAATGAAATGACCTTCTTGGGACTGGGTGGGTGGGTGGTAAGCATGATGTGCATGCTCGTTACTTTTTGTAGCAGGGCTATTTGGATTAAAACCAACATTGTGGTTGCTTAAATAAGGCTGATAAGCTGTAGGGGCAGCGTTCTCATGATATGGGAGGTTAAAGGATGTATCTTCATGAAAACTTGACATTTCTACACATTCAAAGAGCTGGAAATGAGAATTAATAGATTTGTTTTAAAACATACTAGCACTTAGACTGTTGAAACCAGTATATTTGAGTTCGGAGTTGCCAAGTGTATGTAGATCTTGCTACCAAAGGCTGAGAATACTGCTGCTCACACCAAAATAGCAACAAAATGAAACTCTCTTTTTTTTAACTGATAATCAGCTCAAAGTCCCATTGGGCGTGCCAAAAACTATTGTCACGAAAACTTGCACCCTTTTGCTTACCTATTAACTTAGCAAGTTTGTGACACATGGGAACATTCTCAGGTTGTGGGTATCCTGTAATGAGAATGAACCTCCAGAGAAAGGGTTGGCTCTCCTTGATATCTCACCTAATATGGTCTACTAATTTCTTTGCAGAGAAAAGAGTAAGGAGGAAAAAACATATAAAAATGAAATCTAATCCTAAAGGTGATGCACCAAATAACTTAATGAACTCTACTCAAATGGCAACACACAAAAAAAACTAGTAATAAAACCTATCTTTGCACAACTCAAAAACCCATAAAACTTTACATCAACAATTTATAAGAAGGCTCAATACTCACAAACTAAGCAAGAGAAAGGATGTTTTCCAACAACTTAAGACTGATTACATTATAAGCACAACTTATAACCTGCAAATATATGTAACTCTACATAAAGGTACTACCATGAGATGCAATCATAAGGAAAAAGAAATCACATAAAACTACACCAATCACTAAGTACACAGTTTCAGAAAGAATGAGAAGGAAAACTACTTCATATTACTCTAAAAAAGGTGTTGCAATGGTGCATTGATCACTGAAAATGAATTACAAACTTTTCACCTTTGCTCCAGAACTCTAAAAATTACAACAACATAAGATGAACTAGCAAGAACTAAAGAAAAAAGACTAAGTATTTTTCCTCTATATAGTAGAGGGCTCCAAAAAATCCAAGAGGAGATAACTGAAGTCAAAATATCTGGCTTTAAAGCTATTCACGAGCAAAAACAAAACTGCCTGAAAAAGGGGCCCACCAATGCTGCAAATTGAGCTTAAACAACTCAAAACTCTGTCTCATAATGCAAGTAACTGAAATGTAACTCCAAATAGCTCCTGAGTGCATGTAGATGGAATTGAAAGTGAAGAAATCCTCCCAAAAACTCTCTCATGAACAGAAAAGGAAAGCCTATAAAAGAGGACCCAAAACTGAAGTAAACTTAAATCATCACATTGAAAACTCCTCCTTAAGTCATGTGTGATCAAAAGGCCCCCCAAAAAAATCTCAGTTTGACTCAAAGTCACAAATAGAACTCCAAAAGACACCTATTATCTACAGTTCAGTTTCAGTTGTCTATTTTGCATGATTTGAGTAAAAAGGATATATCTGATCAAATATTAAACATAATCAATATGATTATTTTAATATTTAGTATGTAATAATTCTTTTTTTTTCCTTTTGAGTATTACATATTAAATATTAAGGTAATGTTTATTGATTATCACCATTAATATTTAATATTACAATATTGAACTTTATCTAAGTTATGCAAAAAAAAAAGTCAAACTAAGTGATCATTTCAAAATCAAATGATAAATTTTGAAATAGAAGATCACAAAATCACAGGCTTCTTCACTATCATTAGATGTTTTGACTTAAAAGTCAAGACCACGGTGGTAATAATATGCAATGATTTATCAAAATCATAAGGCAAAAATCCCTAAAATGATTAGGTTATTGAGTAAAAACATTTGAAACCCTAAACATTCTTACACTTTGCATTTGAAGTTTTTTGGAGAAGATGGAGTGCCACCATGCCTTGGTAGGGTTTTGATCTGAAACTTCCACCATTCGATCTTAAATGTTTTGTTGTGAGGTCGAATCTTCTCAAGGTTTCAATAGTAAGTTGATTTCCACCATTTTTCTACTCTTTGACTCCATTCTGAAACAAATTTTGGGCCTTCAGGCCGCGACCATGAGACTTTTCTGATGTATTTAAATTTTGTTTCACTTTTCTATATGTCTTTTTCCACTCTAGACCAGCATGATGAGTAATGGTCTGAGCTTTCTGGAGTTTTATGTGTGAGAAAAACTCACGGGTTTGAGTGCATCATTCAATGAGAAACCGTTAGGGAACGTAAGGTAAGGTTTCTATTGTTGGGATTGATGCCTCAATCTCACAGGCTGAAACTTCTGAGAAAGCACGGTCACTGTGACATTCATGTTGTTTGGTTGATTTGCTAGTTTCCTAAACTGTCGCTGTAACCTCCTGAATGTCTTGGCGATCGACATCTGAAACCTTCGGCGTAAATTGGACTGTCGGAATGATGTCTCGGTGACGATAGGAAGTCTTGCCGATATCGGCATGACCTTTGGTTTGTCTGGCCGATGTGATAATCGGTATGACTTTCTCCCATCGGTAGGAAGTCTTGGCGACTAGGAGATGTTTGGCCGACAGTTGGTGTCTATCGGATATCGGGGAGAGTTGGCCGAAAGGGTTATGTTTCGGTATAAGGTCTTATCGATATGAATGTCTCACTGATAGTTATCTTCTAGAGTCATCGGAGAAACTCATGTGTATCGGGATGAAGTCTTGATGACTTGGAAAGTCTCACTGTCAGTGTTGCTTTCGGGTCATCAGTGTGACATAAGGGTTCGATATGAAGTCTTGGCGACAGGGTGATGTCTCGCCGATAGGTAACGAAGGGTTCTGTAAGACTCTAAGCGACAAGCGGTGTCGGGGAGACCCTTGGCCGAAAGGCTTGTTTCGGTATGATGTCCCAGTGATCAATGAAGGTCTCGCCAATAGGGATTTACCTTGGTGCCTTCACAGTGACAAAAGACTTTGATGTGAAGTCTTAGCCACTTAGAGAGTCTTGCTGATAGTCTTCGGGATGACTTGTTCGCTCAGTGTAAGGTCTTGGTGAAAGACAAAAAGTCTTGTTGACTCGGTATGACATGGTGTGCTCGGTTTGATGTCTTGGCGAAAGACGAATGTCTTGCAGACTATCGAGCACTTCAGTGTGACTTGAAGGCATCGGTATGATGTCTTGGCGAAAGACGAATATCTTGTCGACTGTCGGGTGCTTCAGTATAACTTGAGAAGTCTCTGTGTAACCTCTTGGAGAGCGGTATGAGTCTTGCTGATGAGTGAACTCTTGTTGATGGTTGTCGGTATGACTCTTGGCGACTATTCGGTACTCAGTATGAATTGAAGATTTCGGAGTAACATCTCAACGAAAGCATATGTCTTGCCGACTATTGTTTGGAGTTCGGTATAACATGATGAGCTCGTTATGAAGTCTTGGCGAAGAGCGATAATCTTGTCAACTGATCAACTCTTCGGAATACCTTGTGATCTTTGGTGTAAGGTCTTGGTGACATGGTGAAGTCTCAACGATAGCTTTTTGGACTCGGTAAAATGTCTTGCCGATAGTGAAGACTCTTGGCGATAATGACGATATGGGCTTTGTGGCATCAGGGAGACACGGTTAGTGTCTCACCGACATGCGACACAGGTTGAACGCCTTTGACCGAGTGAAAGGCTGTCCTATGTGGTGTGACCTAGACACATTATCTTCCATGCAAGGAAGTGGAAACATCTACAATGTTGAGTTGGTTGATATGACTATTGTGATTCGACAGTTGGTATCAAAACATTTCACAGAGGTTATAGAGAATGAATGTATAAATGTATGCATTGGACGTTCTGTGTAGGGAGTCTAAGAGCCGAAGAGAAGAAGAGAGAGAGCCGAGTGGCTGGCTGAAAGGTCGAGGCCATGAGGCCAAAGCAGAGGCAGGGTTATGCTACCAAACTCTCTCCTGTATACTGAATGATCAGTTGCTACTAGTTGTATCCAAAATGAACAAGATGTAATCTCTGAAAAGGCTATGAACTTGAAATTGTATTGTAACCTTTTGTTGTTGAATAATACAATGGCTCGATCTTTGGAGTGTGCAGTTTTTTATCCAAAAGGATTTCCCCACGTAAATCTGTTTGTTCTAGATTTTGTCTTATCTTTCATGTCTGTTGATTCTTGTTGTAGAATCTGTTAATGCATGCTGTTGAATTTACATGTGCTTCTCTCAAAAGGATCAATGTGGGAAATAAATTGTGTCTGTTTCCACCTTAGGACATAGTTGTACATGTCTTTGAGGCAACCTAATCGAAATGAAAGTTACCGAAGGCACTACTGTTATGGAGGTTTCTATGAGATGCTCTCCCCTTTCCCTTACAAGTGGTATCAGAGCCATCTTATGGTTGTTGGTTCTGGGTATTTCTGTTGTGAAGATTTTTCAGTTTGTTGGGCTGGAGGAAATCTGGAAGAATGGACTGATGTATTGATCCTTTGGTGAGTGGAAGTCTTGTGATATTTAGAGACAACATGCAACTTAAAGGATGGTGGAGATGGAAAAAGGAGTTGATCATGTTGTGATCTATGTCTCCTGATTGGTAGTTGTATAACCTTGGTTTATGAGGTGGATTTACTTGATCTGTGGCTGTGTAGCAATAAATCTTTCATATTGGGTGTCTGTCTGAGAGGCTCCTTGATGATATGAAGAAGTCTAGTTTGTTTATCAGCCATGGAAGAGAGTGCTTATGCTAGGCGGTGTTTCCTGATGTTGCAAGGCACAATTTCCTATTAACCTCGAATACATAAAGGCTATGAATTTAATGATTAGATGATTTACAATCTTTTGGAATAGCCTTTTCTCTCTTTCTCGGATGCATGTACATGTTGGTGGTTTTAGGTTTGGCCTGAAAAGGGCCTGGATTTTCTTCTACTGTTGATTCCTTTTTAAGGATTTTTTGTATTTGCATGGCTCAGTGGTTTTGCAGGTTTTACACGGTTAAGAAAAACTTGTGGTTATGTGGAGTTGTTGATAAGCTATTTTCTAGAGCCTAACTTTTGGGGTGTTGCCGGATGAGATAGTTGCAATTCTGCATGCATGCTTTGTGCATGGTTTGAGAAGGTGTGATTTCTTCTCTGCATGGGAGTCTTGGTACGTGATTTTTCACTCAGCATTCTTGTGGTGATGCTTGTGGGTTTCTTGATTATGGTGCTCATTGTGGACATGATTGGAAAATCAGATCTGGCATGATCTGGTGTTTGAGTCATGTTGTCTACATGGTTATTCTCTTTGAAATCTCAGTGTTGAAGTTTCCAATGCGATGATGGGTTTGCATGTTCGATGTTTGTGATCTAAGAGTTATGTAGTTGATGGATTAGCTACCCATTGGCTACAGTGAGATAACTTGGATGTGGATTGTCTTTATCCACGAGGTTGATTATTTGCATGTGTAGACTTGTTAGCTGGCCTTGTATGTGGTCACTTGTGCATTGGTGTGATTGCTTTGAGATGAGAGGATGGATATTCTTGAGTACCTGAATGGTCGGTTATGGGAACCTGAAGCAATTGGTCATGATGCTTGGAGAACTCGGGTGTCACGTTTCAGTGGGAGCTCTAGCAGTGACTGTGGGTTCATCACATGGTGGTGAATGGTCTTCTTTAGTGTTGCAGATGTTTCTTGGGATCCTGTTGCTGCAAAAGGGTTCTTTCGCATTTGCATGGACATTATTTGAAGATGTGCAACATGTTGGAACCATGGAGGATGCTTGGAGCCTTTGGCTGAGGTGTTGGTGGTGCTTGACAGGTGATGTTGGTTTTGATTCTATTTGCTTTTATGTCATGGTATACTCTTGGTGCACTAGAGTTTTGGCATTGTGCATTAGACCATGGTGAAGTCACTTGAAGCATGGTATCTCCTGAGGGGATATGTAGATTATGGTGTCATGATAAGTTCCTAATTCAGCTGACTGGAGCTTTGACAGTGGTCTTGTAATTCTTTGTGTATTGGGTGCTTGATTATTTGCTTGATACTTTGTGATAGTGCAGTAATGTAGTTGAAATTTAGCATGAGATGATCGGTTGCTAGCACTCATGGATACATGGAGAATAAGGTGAGGTTGTCTTTCTTTTATGAGAGAGGTGTTGTTGATTGTTACTCTTGATGAGATTTTTAGCAGAAAGTCCGAGAAGCCTACACCTTGGTTGAACGTGAGTTCAATAAGAGACCTATGAGGAGATTGCTCTTGGATTAGTCATGATGACTTGTATATCTTGAAGGAGTATTCTCGTTCACACTCTTGGTCTGCTCAACCGTTTATCTGAAAGGTATTTGGCGCATTGTATTTTTTAGATGTGGTTTTTGTTCATTTTCATGATATGGATCTTGAATTGTTGTTTAATGGTTCTAGAGGATTCATGGTGGAAGATTTACAGTTTGCTTATCTCCTATAGATTTTGTGTTATGTTATTTACTGATGAGAAATGGTAGGAGATAATGTATGGGCTGATTTCCTGAAATGGGGAGTGAACTAGTTTGATCTTCTTTGAGATGCTTACATCCATGTTGTTTTTTAAATTGGTTTGATCTTGGTGATTGAATTAATGGATGTTGTTAAGGATTTTCTTTTGGGTCATGAAGAAGATCATTCTTGACACAGCTGGCTGTTAGAAGTGTATGTAGGAGGATATTCTACAGGAATATGATGTGCAGAGTTTCTCTTTGTGGTCGTGAAGGTTTGTGGTGAGAAAAATGTTTCCTGTAACAATTTGTTGCAGGTTGTGCATGTCATTGTGGATACTTCCTCGGTACTACATGGTTACATGTTCTATGTGTTGTAATTGGTAGACTTGTGATGTCTTTGGATTACTCGGACAGTGGAAGTTCCTGTTGTGTTTTGTCTTCTTCGACTGGTTGGCACTTGGAGCTTGCATTCCTTGTTGATGGGTTGTTTTTGAGCAGCATGAGTTTACTAATGTTGATACCTTTGAGGTATGTGAGGTTGGATGGAATAGCATGAGCTGTGGTTGCTATTTTTCATTCACGTGGGTTTATCAGTTGGATGGAAGCAGTCAGTCTGATTATTGTTCTACTTGGTGTTGTTTATCTTGTTTCTGGACAATGACTTCATTGTTCTATTCTGTTTAAAGCTTTGAAGTTGATATTACTTCTGTATAGCTTTTGAGCACAGTGAAGTGGTAGCAGTATCTTGTTGTTGATATCACTGGGATGTTTTACTTGTGTTTGTTGGAATGGTGCTTATTCACCTTGGATTCTATCTTTCTTCCACATGTTATTTTGGAAGATGACAAGGATTGTTGCTTGAATGGTGGACATCTTGGATGTTGGAGCAAAATTCTTGATGGAGCATGAGAGCATGTTTGAGGTCTATGAGGTTTCTTGGAAGGCTGTGATCGGTTGTTTTTCGGTTGTGTTTGTTGGACAGTAAGCTGCAGTTGGATGCCTGGTCTTTGTTGCATATTGTCCCTTGGACTGTTATCTGTGGAATATTGTTGATTGGGTGTCTTGAGTATTGTGGGGTCTGAACTGGTGGAGCTAGTGTGATCTTAGTTCTTGGTTGCTTTGGATGTGCATGTGTGATCTTCGTCAAGTGGGAGATTGTTGGGATTGATGCCTCAATCTCATAGGCTAAAACTTCTAAGAAAGCATGGTCCTTGTGACATTCATGTTGTTTGGTCGATCTGCTAGTTTCCTAAACTGTTGCTATGACCTCCTGAATGTCTTGGCGATCGACATCTGAAACCTTCAGCGTAACTTGGACTGTCGGAATGATGTCTCGGCGACAATAGGAAGTCTTGCTGATATCGGCGTGACCTTTGGTCTATCTGGCCGATGTGATAATCGGTATGACTTGCTCCCATCAGCAGGAAGTCTTGGCAACTGGGAGATGTCTGGCCGACAGTTAGTGTCTATCAGATATTGGGGAGATTTGGGTGAAAGGGTTATTTTTTGGTATAAGGTCTTACCGATAGTTATCTTCTAGAGTCATCAGAGAAACTCATGTGTTTCGGGATGAAGTCTTGGAGGCTTGGAAAGTCTCACCATCAGTGTTGCTTTCAGGTCATCGGTGTGACATAAGGGTTCAATATGAAGTCTTGGCGAAAGGGTGATGTCTCACCGATAGGTAATGAAGGGTTCGGTAAGACTTTGAGCGACAAGCGGTGTCGGGGAGACCCTTGGACGAAAGGCTTGTTTCGGTATGATGTCCCAGCGATCGATGAAGGTCTCACCGATAGGGATTTACCTTGGTGCCTTCGTGGTGATAAAAGACTTTGGTGTGAAGTCTTGGTGACTTGGAGAGTCTCGCTGATATTTTTTGGGATGACTTGTTTGATCAATGTAAGTCTTGGCGATAGAAAAAATTCTTTTCGACTCGGTATGACATGGTGTGCTTGGTGTGATGTCTTGGCAAAAGATGAATGTCTTGCTGACCGTCGAGCACTTCGGTGTGACTTGAAGGCATCGATATGATGTCTTGGCGAAAGACGAATGTCTTGCCGACTGTCGGGTGCTTCGGTGTTACTTGAGAAGTCTCGGTGTAACCTCTTGGCGAGCGGTATGAGTCTTGCCGATGAGGGAACTCTCGATGATGGTTGTTGGTATGACTTGAAGATTTCAGAGTAATGTCTCAGTGAAAGCATATGTCTTGCCGATTGTTGTTTGGAGTTCAGTATAACATGATGAGCTTATTATGAAGTCTTGGTGAAGAGCGATAGTCTTGCCAACATATGAACTCTTCAGAATACCTTGTGATCTTCGGTGTGAGGTCTTGGCGTCATGGAAAAGTCTCAATGATAGCTTTCTGGACTCGGTAAAATGTCTTGCCGATAGTGAAGACTCTTCGAAATAATGACGATATGGGCTTTGTGGCATCGGGGAGACACGGTTAGTGTCTCACTGACATGCAACACAGGTTGAACACCTTTGACCGAGTGAAAGGCTGTCCTACGTGGTGTGACCTGGACACATTATTTTGCATGCAAGGAAGTGGAAACATCTATGATATTGAGCTGGTTGATATGAATATTGTGATCCGACAGTTGGTATCAAACCGTTTCACAGAGGCTATAGAGAATGAATGTATAAATGTATGCATTGGACGTTCTATGCAGGGAGTCTAAGAGAGAGAAGAAGAGAGAGAGCTGAGTGGCTGGCTGAAAGGCCGAGGCCATGAGGCCGAAGCAGAGGCAGGGTTATGTTGCCAAACTCTCTCATGTGTACTGAGTGATTAGTTGCTACCAATTGTATCCAGAATAAACAAGATGTAATCTCTGAAAAGGCTATGAGCCTAAAATTGTATTGTAACCTTTTGTTGTTGAATAATACAATGGCTCGATCTTTGGAGTGTGGGGTTTTTTATCCAAAAGGATTTTCCCCACGTAAATTTGTTTGTTCTAGTTTCTGTCTTATCTTTCATGTCCGTTGATTCTTGTTGTAGAATTTGTTAATGCATGCTGTTGAATTTACATATGCTTCTCTCAGAAGGATCAATGTGGGAAATAAACTGTGTATGTTTCTGCTTTAGGTCATAATTGTATGTGTCTTTGAGGCAACCTAATCAAAATGAAAGTTACCGAAGGCACTACTGTTATGGAGGTTTCTATGAGATGCCCTCCCCTTTCCCTTACAAGTGGTATCAGAGCCATCTTTTGGTTGCTAGTTCTAGGTATTTCTCCTCTGAAGATTTCTCAGTTTGTTGGGCTGGAGGAAATCTGGAAGAATGGACTGATGTATTGATCCTTTGGTGAGTGGAAGTCTTGTGATATTCAGAGACAACACACAACTTGAAGGATGGTGGAGATGGAAAAAGGAGTTGATCATGTTGTGATCTATGTCTCCTGATTGGTAGCAATATAACCTTGGTGTATGAGGTGGATATACTTGCTTCATGGCTGTGTAGCAGTAAAGCTTTCATATTGGGTGTCTGTCTGAGAGGCTCCTTGTTGATATGAAGAAGTCTAGATTTTTTATCAGCCATGGAAGAGAGTGCTTATGCTAGGTGGTTTTTCCTGGTATTGGAAGCCATAGTTTCCTGTTAACCTCGAATACATAAAGGCTATGAAGTTAATCATTAGATGATTTACAATCTTTTGGAATAGCCTTTTCTCTCTTTCTCAGATGCATGTACATGTTGGTGGTTTCAGGTTTGGCCTAAAAGGGGCCTAGATTTTCTTCTATTGCTGATTTCCTTTTAAGGATGTTGTGTATTTGCATGGCTCAATGGTTTTGCAGGTTTTACATGGTTAAGAAAAAATTGTGGTTATGTGGAGCTGTTGATAATCTATTTTCTAGAGCCTAACTTTTGGGGTGTTGCTGGATGAGATAGTTGCAGTTCTGCATGCATGCTTTGTGCATGGTTTGAGAAGGTGTGATTTCTTCTCTGCATGGGAGTCTTGGTACGTGATTTTTCACTCAACACTCTTGTGGTGATGCTTGTGGGTTTCTTGATTATGGTGCTCATTGTGGAGATGATTGGAAAATCAGATCTAGCATGATCTGGTGTTTGAGTCATGTTGTCTACATGGTTATTCTCTTTGAAATCTCAGTGTTGTAGTTTCCAATGCGATGATGGGTTTGCATGTTTGATGTTTGTGATCTACGAGTTATACGATTGATGGATTAGCTACCCATTGGTTGCAGTGAGATAACTTGGATGTGGACTATCTTTATCCACGAGGTTGATTATTTGCATGTGCAGACTTGTTAACTGGCCTTGTATGTGGTTACTTGTGCATTGGTGTGATTTATTTGAGATGAGAGGATGGATATTCTTGAGTACCTGAATGGTCGGTTACGGGAACCTAAAGCAGTTGGTCATGATGCTTGGAGAACTCGGGTGTCATGTTTCAGTGGGAGCTCTAGCAGTGACTGTGGGTTCATCACACAGTGGTGAATGGTCTTCTTTAGCGTTGTAGATGTTTCTTGGGATCCTGTTGCTGTAGAAGGGTTCTTTCGCATTTGCATGGACATTATTTGAAGATGTGCAACATCTTGAAACCATGGAGGACGTTTGGAGCCTTTGGCTGAGGTGTTGGTGGTGCTTGACAGGTGATGTTGGTTTTGAGTCTATTTTCTTTTATTTCATGGTATACTCTTGGTGCACTAGAGTTTTGGCATTGTGCATTAGACCATGGTGAAGTCACTTGAAGTATGGTATCTCCTGAGGGGATATGTAGATCATGGTGTCATGATAAGTTCCTGATTTAGCTGATTGGAGCTTTGACAGTGGTCTGGTAATTATTTGTGTATTGGGTGCTTTGATTATTTGCTTGATACTTCGTGATAGTGCAGTAATGTAGTTGATGTTTAGCATGAGATGATCGGTTGCTAGCACTCATGGATACATGGAGAATAAGGTGAGGTTGTCTTTCTTTTATGAGAGAGGTGTTGTTGATTGTTACTCTTGATGATATTTTTAGCAGAAAGTCCAAGAAGCCTACACCTTGGTTGAACGTGAGTTCAATAAGAGACCTATGAGGAGATTGCTCTTGGATTAGTCATGATGACTTGTATATCTTGAAGGAGTATTCTCGTTCACACTCTTGGTCTGCTCGACGGTTTATCTAAAAGGTATTTGGCCCATTATATTTTTCAGATGTGGTTTTTGTTCACTTTCATGATATGGATCTTGAATTGTTGTTTAATGGCTCTGGAGGATTCATGGTGGAAGATGTATAGTTTGTTTATCTCCTAGAGCTTTTGTGTTATGTTATTTACTGATGAGAAATGGTAGGAGATAATGTATGGGCTGATTTCTTGAAATGGTGAATGAACTAGTTTGATCTTCTTTGAGATGCTTACATCCATGTTGTTTTTTAAATTGGTTTGATCTTGGTGATTGAATGAATGGATGTTGTTAAGGATTTTCTTTTGGGTCATGAGGAAGATCATTCTTGACATAGCTGGCTGTTAGAAGTGTATGTAGGAGGATATTCTATAGGAATATGATTTGTAGAGTTTCTCTCTGTGGCCGTGAAGGTTTTTTGGTGAGAAAAATGTTTCCTGTAACAGTTTGTTGCAGGTTGTGCATGTCATTGTGGATACTTCCTTGGTACTACATGGTTACATGTTCTATGTGTTGTAATTGGTAGACTTGTGATGTCTTTGGATTACTCGGACAGTGGAAGTTCCTATTGTGTTTTGTCTTCTTCGACTGGTTGGCACTTGGAGCTTGCATTCCCTATTGATGGGTTGTTTTTGAGCAGCATGAGTTTACTAATGCTGATACCTTTGAGGTATGTGAGGTTGGATGGAATAACACATGTTGTGGGTGCTATTTTTCAGTCGTGTGGGTTTATCAATTGGATGGAAGTAGTCAGTCTGATTGTTGTTCTAGTTGGTGGTGTTTATCTTGTTTCTGGACAATGACTTCATTGTTGTGTTCCATTTAAAGCTTTGAAGTTGATATTACTTATGTATAGCTTTTAAGCACAGTGAAGTGGTAGCAGTATCTTGTTGTTGATATCACTGGGATCTTTTGCTTGTGTTCGTTGGAATGGTGCTTATTCACCTTGGCTTGTATCTTTCTTCCACATGTGCCATGTTGGAAGATGACAAGGATTGTTGCTTGAATGGTGGACATCTTGGATGTTGGAGCAAAATTCTTGATGGAGCATGAGAGCATGTTTGAGGTCTATGAGGTTTCCTGGAAGGCTGTGATCGGTTGTTTTTCATTTGTGTTTGTTGGATAGTAAGCTGCAGTTGGATGCCTGGTCTTTTTTGCAGATTGTCCCTTAGACTATTATCTGTGGAATCTTGTTGATTGGGTGTCTTGAGTATTGTGGGGTATGAACTGGAGGAGCTAGTGTGATCTTAGTTCTTGGTTGCTTTGGATGTGTCTCTGTGATCTTCATCAAGTGGGAGATTGTTGGGATTGATGCCTCAATCTCATAGGCTGAAACTTCTAAGAAAGCATGGTCACTGTGACATTCTTGTTGTCTGGTTGATTTGCTAGTTTCCTGAACTGTCGCTATGACCTCCTGAATGTCTTGGCGATTGGCATCTGAAACCTTCGGCATAACTTGGTCAGTCAGAATGATGTCTCGGCCACGATAGGAAGTCTTGCTGATATCGGCGTGACCTTTGGTCTATCTGGCCAATGTGATAATTGGTATGACTTGCTCCCATTGGCAGGAAGTCTTGGCAATTGGGAGATGTCTGGCTGACAGTTAGTGTCTATCGGATGTCGGGGAGACTTGGCCGAAAGGGTTATTTTTTGGTATAAGGTCTTACTGATAGTTATCTTCTAGAGTCATTGGATAAACTCATTTGTTTCATGATGAAGTCTTGGTGACTTGGAAAGTCTCACCGTCAGTGTTGCTTTCGGGTCATCGGTGTGATATAAGGGTTCAATATGAAGTCTTGGCGATAGGGTGATGTCTCGCCGATAGGTAATGAAGGGTTCGGTAAGACTTTGATCAACAAGCGGTGTCGGGGAGACCCTTGGCCGAAAGGCTTGTTTTTGTATGATGTCCCAGTGATCGATGAAGGTCTCACCAATAGGGATTTACCTTGGTGCCATCACGGTGACAAAAGACTTCAGTGTGAAGTCTTGGCGACTTGGAGAGTCTCAACAATAGTCTTCGGGATGAATTGTTTGCTCGGTGTAAGGTCTTGGTGAAAGACAAAAGTCTTGCCGACTCGGTATGACATGGTGTACTCAGTGTGATGTCTTGGTGAAAGACGAATGTCTTGCTGACTGTCGAGCAGTTTGGTGTGACTTGAAGGTATCGGTATGATGTCTTGGCGAAAGACGAATGTCTTGCCGACTGTCGAGTGCTTTGGTGTAACTTGAGAAGTCTCGGTGTAACCTCTTGGCGAGTGGTATGAGTCTTGCCAATGAGGGAACTCTCACTGATGGTTGTCGGTATGACCCTTGGCGACTGTTCGGTACTCGGTATGACTTAAAGATTTCAGAGTAACGTCTCAGTGAAAGCATATGTCTCTCTGACTGTTGTTCAGAGTTCGGTATAACATGATGAGCTCATTATGAAGTCTTGGTGAAGAGCAATAGTCTTTTCAACTGATGAACTCTTCAGAATACCTTGTGATCTTCGATGTGAGGTCTTGGCAACATGGTGAAGTCTCAACCATAGCTTTCTGGACTTGGTAAAATGTCTTGCCGATAGTGAAGACTCTTGGCGATAATGACGATATGGGCTCTATGGCATCGGGGAGACATGGTTAGTGTCTCACCGACATGTGACATAGGTTGAACGCCTTTGACCGAGTGAAAGGCTGTCCTATGTGGTGTGACCTAGACACATTATCTTCCATGTAAGGAAGTGGAAACATCTACGATGTTGAGCTGGTTGATACGACCGTTTTGATTTGAGAGTTGGTATCAAACTGTTTCACAGAGGTTGTAGAGAATGAATTTATAAATGTATGCATTGGACGTTCTGTGCAGGGAGTTTAAGAGCCGAAGAGAAGAAGAGAGAGAGTTGAGTGGCTGGCTAAAAGGTTGAGGCCATGAGGCCGAAGCAGAGGCAGGGTTATGTTGTCGAACTCTCTCCTGTGTACTGAGTGATCAGTTGCTACCAGTTGTATCTGTTGTCAAATAAGGTTTTCACCCTTGCTAAGCTATCAACTATAGCAACCTATTGACACATGGGGACTCTTCGAGGTTGTGGGTGACCTGGGAATGAAGTGAACCTCTAGATTATGGGTTGGTTCCCCTTAACATATCTTGGGAAAAACTAAAGAATGATAAAGGAAAAGAGTAAGAAAGATGTACTTGAATCCAAAACCTATCACTAACAGGTGATACACCAAAGATAAACATATGACAATACTGTAGAAAAATCACAAAAAATTTTAAGAGCTAAACAATCTCACAATACAGAGATTTATGTTCACAAAAACAAGTCCATGTAAGGTTTTGATTGTTCTAATGCTTAGCACAAGGAAAACAAGATGTTTTCATAGATATAATATGGAAAAGAAAGAGATCACTAACATAAACTAAAATTGTGACATACTATCCTTTGCATTCAGCATTGAAGGAATTTGATCAAATAAATGGATCACACATAATTTAATCTTGTAACTCACAACCAGTTACTAAACAACAAAGAAAAACTGTGAAGGAAATAACTTTCTATTGAGAAAATAAGGAGTGCCTGTGTTATAGGTCTGTAGTATTCATAAAATAAATGAGTTACAAAGTCTGAATAGTGCTCTTTCGACAGTCTCCTAACTAAGAAGTGCTTTTCAAAAAGGCAAAGATGCCATATATGCAACCAAAGGTCAACCCCCTGCATTAGGGTTTCAAAAAATGAGTCGACGCTTGGACACGTCGGCCCTAGATGACTTGGAATGAAGTCAATGAAGCACTCAATGCCCACCCCCTGCTCATGTTGGTGAAAGCTCATCCATGGGCATGGCCTTCAAATCTTTTACAACTGTCATTATTATCTTGTAGCCTTCAAGTCCGCTATTAAGATTTTGTCAGAGTCGCCTTGAATGCTCTGCGATAGGGTCATTAATACCTCTTGCTCCTCCAGCCATCATCTCCAGCTACTATAGTGACTCACGACTACCTCCCCTTTGAGAAGTGGTATAATATCTATCCATTAGATTCAGCACCATTATTGACTGATCACCCTTGCTTTCAGAGTAGAGCGATGTCGTCATGTTGAGTCGAACTCGCTCGTAGAGGGGAGTCGAATAGTCAAACTGCCCGTGATTTGTCCTAGCGCCTTCTGATTGGTCGAGTTTGTGCCAAGTGGATTCCATGGTGGTCAAAGGTTGCTTCAGAAGGATTGCACATCGGCGAGACATTGGCCTGTCGGGGAGAAGTCATAGCAGGCGGATGAAGTCATAGCGATGACACTTTCACTTGGCAAGACACCCATCGGTCGGCAAGACCTCATGTTGATGTCCTCATTTTCTAGCGAAGGCACTCCTTTACATTGAGATTTTTCAAAACTAGCGGGGGCGGGGCGAAGACAAAAATGGAATTGGGACCGGAGGAAGAAAGGGGGCAAAAGTGAAGATAGATGAATCCCGACAGAAGTGGGACCGGGACCAAATCCGGACCTGAAACCTTCATTGAGTTTCAAGTTCAGATTCCGACCCGAACCCGCCTCCGACGATACACAAGGATGAAGGGAAAGGGGACGGAAAAAGAAGAAACAAAAGGGAAGGAAACAACGCTGACCACATAAAAGAGAAAGAAGGGAAAACAAATGAACAAGCCCGACGGAACCGGGATCAGAACTAAATCTAGAACTTTAGAAAAGTTTCAAGTTTGAATTCAAACCCAGTTTCGCCCCCGGTAGAACAAGGAAAAGGCAAGAAGAAAGCAAAAAGAAAGAGGGAAAAGACAAGGCAAAACATAAAAGGCGAAACCGGAACTGGAGCCAAATCCAGACTTGAAACCTTCATTGAGTTTCAAATTCAGATTCTGACCTGAACTCGCCTCCAAACTGAAGACTTGCACGCTGTGCTCAACCCTCTTGGGAGCCACATTTTATCCACGTGCCAAATTAAAACATCATTTTCCCCTGCATCTACACAAGAAGCAAACAAGTTAAAAAAAAAAAAGATCCTGATGCAAGTGTTCCTTTATTTGGTCTTCGAGAACCCTTGAAAACATGGGTCATCCTACCTAATTGAGCCCATAGGTTAAAAATGGGTAACATTTCTAGTGACCTTTGCTGGATGTTTTCCTGCTAAACATGGAAACCAATAGCCTAGGCCTATTCGTTGGGCATGGAGTTAGGGGAAATCTCAAAAACAGACTTATAAAAGCCTCGAAGCAGCCTTGTGCATGGCTGTAACTCATTTGAGACTCATAGGACATAGCAGGCCATCGAAAATTTATTGAAAATAGAAAAAACTAAAGTGAAACTATTTACCGTGCTTGGACAACACTTAGGGAATGAAAAAACAACTATCTCTAGAACTTTAACAATTATGTACACATTTAGGTCCATACCTCAGAAGCAATGTTTGAGGTAAATCCCATTTATTGGGATTGGTTCCACTACACCATCCAACTTGGATAGCTGGAAAGCATTATGCTGCTTCTCCTCAGTAATGATATATGGGCCAGTCCAAAGTGCATCAAATTTGGAGTTCCTTCCAGGCCTACTTTTAAATTCATCCCACTTTAGCACTATGTCACCTTCTTGGAACACTCTGGGAGCTGCCCTTTTATCGAATGACTTTTTCACCTGAGCCTGATATTGCTCAATCCTTTTCACTGCTCCAGCTCTGAGTTCTTCAAGCTCAATCAACTGAGCCAACCTTGCTATCATAGGCTCCTCTTCAATTATATCAATTTGATTTACCAGATCGAGGGCTGGGAGTTCAACTGAAATGGGCAGCCTCGCCTCTTTTCCATACACTAACATGTATGGAGAAAGTCCTGTAGATATTTTTGATGTAATCCTATCAGCCCACAAGGTTGATTTTAACTTGGTGTTCTAGGCCTTTTGATTGTCCTCCATAGTCCTCTTAATGATCCTTAGGAGGTTCTTGTTAGTGGAATTAGCCTGTCCATTCCCCTGCGGATAATAATTAGAGGATGTGCTCAGATATATGCCATTTTTGACAGCCCAGTCAGAAATTTTAACACTCACAAAAGCCAAGGCATTGCTTGATACAATAGAATCTGGGACACCAAATCTGGTAACCAACTCTTCGTAAAAACTTAGGACAGCAGATTCATTAGCTTCTTTGAGTGCCACAACTTCAGTCCATTTTGAAAAATAATCAGTGGCTGTGAGTATCCATTTGTGGCCTGCACTTGATGGCGGGTTTATAACCCCAAAAAAATCTAAACCCCACTTCATGAAGGGCTGATCAACCTGAATTGGTTGCAGCGGGAGGGCTGCTAATCTCTCTTTTCTAGCAAACATAGCACACTCTTTGCACCTTCTTACCCATGTATGAGCATCTTTGAATAAGGTAGGCTAGTAATAGCCTCCTTTCATTATTTTAAGAGCTGTGGCTCTCAGAGAAAAGTGTTCGCCAGCTGATCCTTGATGGAATTCATACAATACTCTATCAACCTGATCAGCTTCAATACACCTTAATAGGACACCATGAAAATCTCTTCTAAATAGCAAACCTTTTAAAAGAACATAAGGTATGGACTGCAGCCAATAATACCTTCTTCTAGATCTAGTTAGATCGGGAGGGCACTCACCAGTCAATAAAAAATGTGTCATTTCTGTGATCCAACCAGTAGGAGCAGGTATGGAAGTTTTTTGTCCATCTTGGAGTGCTAAAACAAAACTGTCCTCCTTTGTTATACTGTTGTTGCTGCCCTCAATAAGTTTTTCGCAGAGACCTCTCCCCCTGATCAATTTGGTAACCTTTATTTCAAGGTCATACTCCATCACCTTGGTGACCCAACCAGCTCTTCTATCACTCAAATCTTTGTTTAACAAAAATTCCTTCACACTGGGATGAGCAACCATCAGTATAATCTTGTTATTGGAGAGCATGTGCCTAAAATTCTTTAAGCTTCTTATGACAGCAAGAACATGTCTTTCTACAAAAGTGCCCTTGAGCTCGTAATCTTTGAGTCCTTGACTGAAGAATGCCAGGGGCTGTTCAGATCCTTTATTATTTCGCTGCACTAGTATAGCTGAAAGCAAATCAATATTTCCATAGGCATATAAAATGAAATCCTTAGAAAAGTCAGGATTCAGAAGTGTAGGTGCGGTTGCCAATGCTTCTCTTATAAGCTCAAAACTTCCTTTTTTATCCTTAGTCCAGCTGAAAGGTACATTCTTTCTCAGCATGTGAGTTAGTGGGCTTAATAAATCAGCAATGTCAGGGATAAACCTTCTAACAAAGTTAATCCTACCAATGAAACTCTACAGATCCTTTTTATGCTCTAGTAAGGGAAGAGCTAAGATGTCACTTATTCTTTTAGGGTCGATAGTAATACCATGTTTAGATACCACATAACCGAACAATCTTCCTTCATGAAAAACAAACACACATTTTTTGGGATTAAGTGATATCCCAAATTCCCTACACTTTTCAAAAATCCGCCTCAAATGCTTCAGATGATCCTTAGCCTCCTTAGAAAAAAAAGTGATATCATCAAGATAGACTAAGACTATCTTGTACATTAAACCCTGAAAGGCCATATCCATGGCCTTTTGAAAGGTTGCCCCGACATTAGATAAACCAAAGGGCATTTTCAGGTAGGCCATGGTTCCCCATTTTATGGTGAAGGTTGTTTTGTACTGATCTTCCCTCTTCACCAATATCTAGTTGTAACCAGAATAGCCATCTAATAAAGAAAACCTTTCAGACCCTGAAACTATCTGAAGTATCTGCTCCATGGAAGGTAGAGGATGATGGTCTTTTAAGGAGGCCCTATTTAAATCACGAAAATCTACGCAGAGTCTTATCTCACCATTTTTCTTTCTCACTGGCACTAGGTTTGAAACCCATGAGGTATGCTTGATGGGGAAAATGATGTTGCTTTCAATCAACTTATCTAGCTACTTTTTCATCAAAGGTTCTAACTTAGGATTCAAGGGCCTCTGCTTTTGCCTAACCGGTTTGACATTAGGCTCAAGTTCAATAGTATGTTGAGCAAGCTGGGGATTAAATCCTTTTAAATCACTATATTTCCAGACAAAGATATCATTAAATTCTTGACAAAGCTGAATAAAAACATGCTTCTCTTTAGCTGTACATACCTTACCTAACTTAAGAAGCCTCTCCTTGAAGACTTCGACCTCTTCGTAGTGATCTTGCTGAACTTGAATACTCCCCTTGGCCTTTCTAGCTTCATCATCATTATTAAAAATAGATTCTAAAGTGACCAGGCCCTTGGGCAACTTGTTGTTTTTTAGCTAAATAATCTGGTCACTGTACTGGTGTTGTAATTTTTCCTGATTGGTATGTGAGAATTCGGCTTCTTCTCTTAAAAAATTGACAATCTGTTGGTCGCTATCAAAGACTTTCCAGTGCATATTGTTATTAGGCACGGCAGGCCTAACTATAATCTTGATATGTTGGTTAGCTTTATCACTGCAAATCTCCTTTGGAATATCATGTTCGGCTCCCACAACAGCTAATCTATCAGCATGTTTATTTTGAGCTCTAGGAATGGAAATCAGATTAAATGCCTCAAAATCCCTCTAAGAGGTCCCATACCCTATTCCTGTAAGACTTGAGCATATCATTTTTAACAGCATTCAACTTTCTCACCTAATTGACAACCAACTTGTTGTCACCATAAACTTTTAGACAGCGAATATCTCTCTGTCTTGCCCATTCCAAACCTTGGACTAGAGCTTCATATTCAGCAACATTGCTAGAGCAGCTAAAACAAAATCTGAAAGCTTGATAGTACTTCTGTCCTTCTGGTGATACCAGCATACATCCACCACCAGTACCTACTCTACTCCTTGAACCATCAAAATATAACTCCCATAAATCATTTTCATGCTGCTCACTACATTGTTCCTTACTCTTTTCAATATTAGGCACAAAAGAGTCAGTCTCGTGCATCATATAAACACCAATGTCAACCTCCTCCAACTGCTTTCCCGTATCCACCTCATGAGCTTAAGGTGCCCACTCCTTAGGAAGAACATCTGATGTTCTTTCTATTTGAATCTCGGCCTCTTGAACTGCAGGTTGCTCCACTTGTTCATCCGTAACCAAGTTGGCATTGATAGGGGAAGGATTGTAAGGCTCAACATGAACCTTGGCTATGGGTTCTGATTTAATAGTAGCTCTAGTGCCATATCTAGTTCTGAACAACATGTGAGACCAATCAGAGGATAGGTAACCACCTATCTTGGCCGTAAAATCCCTGGATAAACAAAGGGCGAAGTACGGGGGCAACTCAATAATGTATATATCCTATGGTATTGCAAAATTGGGACAGGCATGTAGAGTTAAGCTCAAATTTTTAATGACTCCTACTGTGTTCACAACAGTACCATCTAATTGCACTACCCCCTTTTCTAGTGGCTCATATTCAATTCCCAACTTATCGGCAATTTGTTTGGGCATAACTGAACTACTAGCCCCTGAGTCAATCATACAATTGTGAACCAGATGATCTACTATGATTAATGATAAATAAAAAGGAGGTGGCTTGGCCTTAGCAGCTTGTTGTTCTTTATTACCAACTGTAATGTTAGCCAACGCAACCTTCTCCTTTTCTACACTAGGCTCATTTGAGACACTTAAACCTGATAAGGTGGATTGAAGCAGGTCCTTTTGACCCGGGATACTCAAAGAATCCCATATTGACATGGGTACATTAATTTTCTTCATATACTCCAATATATTAAAAGATGTAGCAGGTTTAACTTGAATTTTAGGGGGAATAACCTTACCTTTCACCGAAGGAGCCTGAGCTGATAAATCAGACTGTTGGTTGACTACCAAAGGCTGGCCCCTTGGTAGCATCCGAATTTGGTCAGCTTTTGATAAGTCAGGGGCACTTTGATCCTAGTTTGGCACTTGTTTCGATTGAGTTTAAACTATATTAGGTTGATGTCCCTCATCTATTTCCCTTTTCTTGCTGCGTGTATTGTCTGCAATTGAAGAATCAGAGTGGACCACTCCACAAAATTCTTCCCCTTGCCAGTTTAGGAATGTAGACTCATGTGTTTGTTGCTCTTGTTGTTGTACTTCAGTTGTTACAGGCACATTATTGTTTTGAACCATCAAGGCTTGGTTAAGCATCCCATTTACATAGGTACTTTGATTATGGGGTTGATTACACGGGAAGCACCACTCATAATCTTGAACTAAATTGTTCTGGACAGGTGCAAGCTCTTTGGAAATGCTTGCGGTGCTGGAGTGATGTGTCCTTTGGTTGGGAGAAAACTTTTGGCCTTGATTATAAGGGTAATAAGATGGTCTACTGGTCTGATTTTGTTGGTAATCAGACTGGAATGAGGGTTGATATGGCTTAAAACCTTGATTTTGTTGTTTTCTTAGATTAACCATCTCATTGCCAAAGGTTGTCAGAAGGCCTTTAATCTCTTGTAGTTCGTTAGACTGAACTGGAAATGTGTTTGATTGACCATTAGGCTTAGTATCAGGTGCTAGTAATGCGGGTGCACTTGGGATAACAACCAAAGGAGGAACTTGCATGGGGGTTGGAAGCTGAAGAGCAGGAAATATTGGCATAGGTGGTCTTGGGAAATTTTACCAGCCTGTATGAGGCTGTTTCCAGCTCTAACAACTACACCATATGCAACAAGAAGTGTATCACCTCCCATTGATTGAATCATCACATAAATATCACTATTTAAAGCTCTTAAATAGTATAGAAATGCATGATTAGTAGTAGGTCTTACCATTAGTGGGATTCTATCCCATGTCCTTTGGAAACGGTGATTGAAATCTGACATATCTTCATGTGGAGCTCTTTTGATCGTAGACAGCTGCTCCACCAATGACAAGTGGTCTGATTTATCTTCAAAAAACTTGCACAACTAGTTGCCTAACTCATCCCATGTGGTGATAGAGTTGATAGGTAGGCCTCTGAACCACTGTAAGGCTTTTTCCTTGAAGGACGCCGCCAGCAATTTGAGTGCAACATTTTCTTCAGTCACATGATGAATAGCACATAGGTTGGCAACATCTTTTATATGCTTTGTTGGGGTGGTATGATCCTCCCCAAAAAAATATAGCAACCCTCTTAAGGCAGCAACAGGGATGTCATCATGCTGAGTTAGATTCAGTGGGCTACCTTGGTTAAAAGCAACAAATGGCTAGTTTCTCACTACTAGAATCATTGTTGCTGGGATGCTCTTAGTAACAACAATAGGAGCAGCAGTATGTCCTCCAACAACAGGATGCGACTTAGACCTCCTAAAATAAATGACTATCTTCTGAACCTTTTGGATTTCTCTACCCCTCCTTCTAGGTGGGGACAACTGCAAATACTCAAAAATAGATGAATTACTCCTAGTCTGCACTCTTCTTATGAGCAGTAATGCACTGGAACTGCTAAACCTGAGCTCAGAGTCACCAAGTATGTTAAATTTGTCTCTTAAAGACTATAATTTCTGCTACACATACCAAATAACAGTATGATAATTTTGATTTGAGACTAAAAACAACTCTCAGTCCCACCGGGCGTGCCAAAAACTGTTGTCAAGTAAAGTTTGCACCCTTGCTAAGCTATCAACTATAGCAACCTATTGACACATGGGGACACTTCAAGGTTGTGGGTGACCTGGGAATGAAGTGAACCTCTAGATTATGGGTTGGTTCCCCTTAACATATCTTGGGAAAAACTGAAGAATGATAAAGGAAAAGAGTAAGAAAGATGTACTTGAATCCAAAACCTATCACTAACAGGTGATACACCAAAGATAAACATATGAAAATACTATAGAAAACTCACAGAAAATATCAATAGAGCTAAACAATCTCACAATACAGAGATTTATGTTCACAAAAACGAGTCTATGTAAGGTTCTGACTGTTCTAATGCTTAACACAAGGAAAACAAGATGTTTTCACAGATATATGCACAAAAGAAAGAGATCACTAACATAAACTAAATTTGTGACATAATATCCTTTGCATTCAACATTGAAGGAATTTGATCAAATAAAGGGATCACATAGAATTTAATCATGTAACTCACAACCAGCTATTAAACAACAAAGAAAAACCATGAAGGAAATAACTTTCTATTGAGAAAATAAGGAGTGCCTGTGTTACAGGTCTGTAGTATTCATAAAATAAATGAGTTACAAAGTCTAAATAGTGCTCTTTCGGCAGTCTCCTAACTAAGAACTGCTTTTCAAAAAGGAAAAAATGCCATATATACAACCAAAGGTCAGCCCCTGCATTAGGGTTTCAAAAAATGAGTCGGCGCCTGGACACATCGACCCTAGACGGCTTGGAATGAAGTCAATGAAGCACTCAATGTGCACCCCCTGCTCATGTTTGTGAAAGCTCATCCATGGGCATGGCCTTCAGATCTTTTACAACTGTCGTTATTATCTTGCAGCCTTCGAGTCCGCCATTAAGATTTCGTCAGAGTCACCTTGAATGCTCTGCGACAAGGTCATTAATGCCTCTTGCTCCTCCAGCCGTCATCTCCAGCTGCTATAGTGACTCACAGCTACCTCCCTTTTGAGAAGCAGTATCAGATCTATCCATTAGATTCAGTGCCATTACTGACTGATCACCCTTGCTTTCAAAGTAGAGCGATGTCATCATGTTGAGTCAATCTCACTTGTAGAGGGGAGCCGAACAGTCAAACTGGCCGTGATTTGTCCTAGCACCTTCTGATTGGTCAATTTTATGCTAGGTGGATTCCATGGTGGTCAAAGGTTGCTTCAAAAGGATCGCACGTCGGCGAGACATTGGCCTGTCGGGGAGAATTCATAGCGGGCAGATGAAGTAATAGTGATGACACTTTCACTCGGGAAGACACCCATCGGTCGGCAAGACCTCATGTCGATGTCCTCATTTTCTGGCGAAGGCACTCCTTTACATTGATATTTTTCAAAACTGGCAGGGGCGGGGCCAAGAAAAAAATGGAACTGGGACCGGGGGAAGAAAGGGGGCGAAAGCGAAGACAGATGAATCCCGACAGAAGTGGGACCGGGACCAAATCTGGACCTGAAACCTTCATCGAGTTTCAAGTTCGAATTCTGACCCAAACCCGCCTTCAACGATACACAAGGATGAAGGGAAAGGGGATGGAAAAAGAAGAAATAGAAGGGAAGGAAACAACCCTGACCACAGAAAAGAGAAAGAATGGAAAACAAACGAACAAGCCTGGCGGAACCGGGATCAGAACTAAATCCAGAACTTCAGAAAAGTTTCAAGTTTGGATTCAAACCTGGTTCTGCCCCCAACAGAACAAGGAAAAGGCAAGAAGAAAACAAAAAGAAAGAGGGAAAAGACAAGGCAAAACATAAATGGCGGAACTGGAACCAGAGCCAAATCCGGACCTGAAACCTTCATTGAGTTTCAAATTCGGATTCTGACCCGAACCTACCTCCAAACTGAAGACCTGCATGCTGGGCTCAACCCTCTTGGGAGCCACATTTAATCCACGTGTTGAATTAAAACATCATTTTCCCCTGCATCTACACAAGAAGCAAACAAGTTGAAAAAAAATAAAAAAAATGATCCTGATGCAAGTGTTCCTTTATTTGGTCCTCGAGAACCCCTGAAAACATAGGTCATCCTGCCTGATTGAGCCCATAGGTGAAAAATGGGTAACAGTATCCAGAATGAACAAGATGAAATCTCTTAAAAGGCTATGAGCTTGAAATTGTATTGTAATTGTTTGTTGCTGAATAATACAATGGCTCGATCTTTGGAGTGTGGGGTTTTTTATCCGATAGGATTTTCCCCACGTAAATCTGTTTGTTCTGGTTTTTATCTTATCTCTCATGATTGTTGATTCTTGTTGTAGAATATGTTAATGCATGTTGTTGAATTTACATGTGCTTCTCCTAGAAGGATCAATGTGGGGAAATAAACTGTGTCTGTTTCCGCTTTAGGACATAGTTGTATGTGTCTTTGAGGCAACCTAATCGAAATGAAAGTTACCGAAGGCACTACTGTTATGGAGGTTTCTATGAGATGCCCTCCCCTTTCCCTTACAAGTGGCATTAGAGCCATCTTCTGGTTGCTGGTTTTGGGTATTTCTCCTGTGAAGATTTCTCAGTTTGTTGGGTTGGAGGAAATCTGGAGGAATGGACTGATGTATTGATCCTTTGGTGAGTGGAAGTATTGTGATATTCAGAGACAACACACAACTTGAAGGATGGTGGAGATGGAAAAAGGAGTTGATCATGTTGTGATCTATGTCTCCTAATTGGTAGTGGTATAACCTTGGTGTATGAGGTGGATTTACTCGCTTCGTGGCTGTGTAGCAGTAAAGCTTTCACATTGGGTGTCTGTTTGAGAGGCTCCTTGATGATATGAAGAAATCTAATTTGTTTCTCAGCCATGGAAGAGAGTGCTTATGCTAGGTGGTGTTTCTTGGTGTTGGAAGGCACACTTTCCAATTAACCTTGAATACATAAAGGCTATGAAGTTAATCATTAGATGATTTGCAATCTTTTGGAATAGCCTTTTCTCTCTTTCTCGGATGCATGTACATGTTGGTGGTTTTAGGTTTGGCTTGAAAGGGGCCTGGATTTTCTTCTACTGCTGATTCCTTTTTAAGGATGTTTTGTATTTGCATGGCTTAGTGGTTTTGCAGGTTTTACGCGGTTAAGAAAAACTTGTGGTTATGTGAAGCTGTTGATAAGCTATTTTCTAAAGCCTAACTTTTGGGGTGTTGCTGGATGAGATAGTTGCAATTCTGCATGCATGCTTTGTGCATGGTTTGAGAAGGTGTGATTTCTTCTCTGCATGGGAGTGTTGGTACGTGATTTTTCACTCAGCATTCTTGTGGTGATGCTAGTGGGTTTCTTGATTATGGTGCTCGTTGTGGACATGATTGGAAAATCATATCTAGCATGATCTAGTGTTTGAGTCATGTTATCTACATGGTTATTCTCTTTGAAATCTTACTGTTGTAGTTTCCAATGTGATGATGGGTTTGCATGTTCGATGTTTGTGATCTATGATTTATGCGGTTGATGGATTAGCTACCCATTGGCTGCAGTGAGATAACCTGGATGTGGACTGTCTTTATCCACAAGGTTGATTATTTGCATGTGTAGACTTGTTAGCTGGCCTTGTATCTGGTCACTTGTGCATTGGTGTCATTGCTTTGAGATGAGAGGATGGATATTCTTGAGTATGTGAATGGTTGGTTATGGGAACCTGAAGCAGTTGGTCATGATGCTTGGAGAGCTCGGGTGCCACGTTTCAGTGGGAGCTCTAGTAGTGACTGTGGGTTCATCACATGGTGGTGAATGGTCTTCTTTAGTGTTGCAGATGTTTCTTGGGATCATGTTGCTGCAGAAGGGTTCTTTCGCATTTGCATGGACATTATTCAAAGATGTGCAACATCTTGGAACCATGGAGGATGCTTGGAGCCTTTGGTTGAGGTGTTGGTGGTGCTTGACAGGTGATGTTCATTTTGATTCTATTTTCTTTTATCTCATGGTATACTCTTGGTGCAATGGAGTTTTGGCATTGTGCATTAGACCATGGTGAAGTCACTTGAAGCATGGTATCTCCTGAGGGGATATGTAGATCATGGTGTCATGATAAGTTCCTGATTTAGCTGATTGGAGCTTTGACAGTGGTCTGGTAATTCTTTGTGTATTGGGTGCTTTGATTATTTGCTTGATACTTCATGATAGTGCAGTAATGCAGTTGAAGTTTAGCATGAGATGATCAGTTGCTAGCACTCATGGATACATGGAGAATAAGGTGAGGCTATCTTTCTTTTATGAGAGAGGTGTTGTTGATTGTTACTCTTGATGAGATTTTTAGCAGAAAGTTCGAGAAGCCTACACCTTGGTTGAATGTGAGTTCAATAAGAGACCTATGAGGAGATTGCTCTTGGATTAGTCATGATGACTTGTATATCTTGAAGGAGTATTCTCATTCACACTCTTGGTCTGTTCGATGATTTAGTTGAAAGGTATTTGGCCCATTATATTTTTCAGATGTGGTTTTTGCTCACTTTCATGATATGGATCTTGAATTTTTGTTTAATGGTTATGGAGGATTCATGGTGGAAGATGTACAGTTTGTTTATCTCCTAGAGATTTTGTGTTATGTTATTTACTAATGAGAAATGGTAGGAGATAATGTATGGGCTGATTTCCTGAAATGAGGAATGAACTAGTTTGATCTTCTTTGAGATGCTTACATCCATGTTGTTTTTTAAATTGGTTTGACCTTGGTTATTGAATGAATGGATGTTGTTAAGGCTTTTCTTTTGGGTCATGAAGAAGATCATTCTTGACATAGCTGGATGTGAGAAGTGTATGTAGGAGGATATTCTATAGGAATATGATGTGCAGAGATTCTCTCTGTGGCCGAGAAGGTTTTTGGTGAGAAAAATGTTTCCTGTAACAGTTTGTTGCAGGTTGTGCATGCCATTGTGGATACTTCCTTGGTACTACATGGTTACATGTTCTATGTGTTGTAATTGGTAGACTTGTTATGTCTTTGGATTACTCAGACAGTGGAAGTTCCTGTTGTGTTTTGTCTTCTTCGACTGGTTGGCACTTGGAGCTTGCATTCCCTGTTGATGGGTTATTTTTGAGCAGAATGAGTTTACTAATGTTGATACCTTTGAGGTATGTGAGGTTGGATGGAATAGCACGAGTTGTGGGTGCTATTTTTTAGTCACGTGGGTTTATCAATTGGATGGAAGCAGTCAGTTTGATTGTTGTTCTAGTTGGTGTTGTTTATCTTGTTTCTGGACAATGACTTCACTGTTGTGTTCTGTTTAAAGCTTTGAAGTTGATATTACTTCTGTATAGCTTTTGAGCACAGTGAAGTTGTAGCAATATCTTGTTGTTGATATCACTGGGATCTTTTGCTTGTGTTTGTTGGAATGGTGCTTATTCACCTTGGCTTGTATCTTTCTTCCACATGTGCCATGTTGGAAGATGAGAAGGATTGTTTCCTAAATGGTGGACATCTTGTATGTTGGAGAAAAATTCTTGATGGAGCATGAGAGCATGTTTGAGGTCTATGAGGTTTCTTGGAAGGCTGTTATCGGTTGTTTTTTAGTTATGTTTGTTGGACAGTAAGCTGCAGTTGGATGCCTGGTCTTTGTTGCAGATTGTCCTTTGGACTATTATCTATGGAATCTTGTTGATTGGGTGTCTTGAGTATTGCAGGGTCTAAACTAGTGGAGCTAGTGTGATCTTAGTTCTTGGTTGCTTTGGAGGTTCCTGTGTGATCTTCGTCAAGTGGGAGATTGTTGGGATTGATGCCTCAATCTCACAGGCTGAAACTTTTGAGAAAGCATGGTCTCTATGACATTCATGTTGTCTGGTCGATCTACTAGTTTCCTGAACTGTCGCTGTGACCTCTTGAATGTCTTAGCGATTGGCATCTGAAACCTTCGGTGTAACTTGGACTGTCGGAATGATGTCTCAGTGATGATAGGAAGTCTTGCTGACATCAGTGTGACCTTTGGTCTATCTAGCCGATGTGATAATTGGTATGACTTGCTCCCATCGGTAAGAAGTCTTGGCGACTGGGAGATGTCTGGCTGATAGTTAGTGTCTATTGGATATCGGGGAGACTTGGCCGAAAGGGTTATTTTTTGGTATAAGGTCTTATCGATATGGATGTCTCACCGATAGTTATCTTCTAGAGTCATCAGAGAAACTCATGGGTTTTTGGTGAAGTCTTGGTGACTTGGAAAGTCTCACTGTCAGTGTTGCTTTTGGGTCATCAGTGCGACATAAGGGTTCGATATGATGTCTTGGCGACAGGGTGATGTGTCACTGATAGGTAACGAAGTGTTCTGTAAGCCTCTGAGTGACAAGCAGTGTCGGGGAGACCCTTGGCCAAAAGGATCTTTTTGGTATGATGTCCCAGCGATCGATGAAGGTCTCGCCGATAGGGATTTACCTTGGTGCCTTTGCGGTGACAAAAGACTTTGGTGTGAAGTCTTGGTGAGTTGGAGAGTCTCGCCGATAGTCTTTGGGATGACTTGTTCACTCAGTGTAAGGTCTTGGCGAAAGACAAAAGTCTTTCCGACTCGGTATGACATGGTGTGCTCGGTGTGATGTCTTGGCGAAAGACGAATGTCTTGTTGACTGTCGAGCACTTCAGTGTGACTTGAAGGCATCGGTATGATGTCTTGGCAAAAGACGAATGTCTTGCCGACTGTCGGGTGCTTCGGTGTAACTTGAGAAGTCTCGGTGTAACCTCTTGGCGAGCGGTATGAGTCTTGCCGATGAGGGAACTCTCGCCGATGGTTTTCGGTATGACTCTTGGCGACTGTTTGGTACTCGGTATGACTTGAAGATTTTGGAGTAATGTCTTAGCGAAATCATATGTCTTGCCAACTTTTGTTTGGAGTTCGGTATAACATGATGAGCTCGTTATGAAGTCTTGGTGAAGAGCGATAGTCTTGCCGACTGATGAACTCTTCGGAATACCTTGTGATCTTCGATGTGAGGTCTTGGCGACATGGCGAAGTCTCAGCTATAGCTTTTTGGATTCGATAAAATTTCTTGCCGATAGTGAAGACTCTTGGCAATAATGACGATATGGGCTCTGTGGCATCGGGGAGACACGGTTAGTGTCTCACCGACATGCGACACAAGTTGAACGCCTTTGACCAAGTAAAAGGTTGTCCTACGTGGTGTGACCTAGACACTTTATCTTCCATGCAAGGAAGTGGAAACATCTACGATGCTGAGATGGTTGATACGACCTTTGTGATCCGACAGTTGGTATCAAACCGTTTCACAAAGGCTGTAGAGAATGAATGAATAAATGTATGCATTGGACGTTCTATGCAGGGACTCTAAGAGCCGAAGAGAAGAAGAGAGAGAGCCAAGTGGCTGGTTGAAAGGCCGAGGCCATGAGGCCGAAGCAGAGGCAGGGTTATGCTACCGAACTCTCTCTTGTGTACTGAATGATCAGTTGCTACTAGTTGTATCTAGAATGAACAAGATGTAATCTCTGAAAAGGCTATGAGCCTGAAATTGTATTGTAACCATTTTTTGCTAAATAATACAATGGCTCGATCTTTGGAGTGTGGGGTTTTTTATCTGAAAGGATTTTCCCCACGTAAATCTATTTGTTCTGGTTTCTGTCTTATCTTTCATGTCTATTGATTCTTGTTGTAGAATCTGTTAATGCATGCTGTTGAATTTACATGTGCTTCTCTTAGAAGGACCAATGTGGGAAATAAACTGTGTCTATTTCCTCTTTAGGGCATAGTTGTACGTGTCTTTGAGGCAACCTAATCGAAATGAAAGTTACCGAAGGCACTACTGTTATGGAGGTTTCTATGAGATGCCCTCCCCTTTCCCTTACATCTATATTACTTCATTTCTCTCAACAGAAATATGCTCAAATCAAGCTCCATGCGAATGAACTAATGAGTGCTTGCTATTTCTTGTTCATTTTGTACCCATTTGTGATGAAAGCTCTCCTGCTCTTAAAAGATGCAGCTGCAAACATAATATTCTGGGTTTTTTTTCTTTGAAAAACCTTGATGCTTCTTTACTTCTCTATATGTGCTGAAATAAAGCTCCCTTCTTAGCATTCATGACTTCCCTTTTCAAACCCATGTGATTTTTGACTTTGTTATTTCTTACGAAATGTACAGATCCCTACAACCAAATGTATATGAGGCTCGACCTCTGTCACTTATTTCCTTGTGTTTGATCCATACTCATGCTTTCTGGCATGAAACTCCTCCATATATTCTGAAGATATAAAATTTATATGGGTGAATCTGCAATATCAACATCTCCTGTCCATTTTGATGATTGAAAATATTCACTCAAGCCTTACCCATAGCACAAAAATAAACAATGAAAGCCTATGGCATTCTGGTATCCCTTTGAAACACCTTTGTGATTTGTTGTGAACTGCTTTCTCAGAAGATTCTCATTGCTTTTATTATGACTATTGTCAACTTATATGAGTGTAATATCCTTGTCATTGATGTAGAGCTTTGTGACTGTGATATTATACAATATCCTTTCACTGTGATAAACATTTTACTGTATCTTTACATCATCTTATTTTATACTCATCACTTGGAAATTCAATAAGATCTAATGTCATAATAATTCTTGAATTTGCAGTGTCACGTCTCTGTAGTTTTCATGGATGTGCTATTGACTCATAAAATATGTTATATTCTTCCCTTCGAAGAAACCATGATGAGTTTTGAAATGGATTGTCCTTAAATCATTTGTCTTTACTTGAAATGATTGCATCATTAAACTGGAATGACAGTACATTAGAGATTATCTTCTCTGAGTTAGGGAAGACACTGTGAATGTTGTACTTTACTATCAATAGGTTATGACATAAGTTGAATTCCTCCATTGTATATGATTGCACTATGATTTTTTTGAATCTTGCATTGTCAAGCTTGTCTTTTCCACATTGACATGGAGAATTAGGGTTGTCTTTCATCCTTTGAAATTAATGCTCTATCATGAACATCATGCTACCTTTATCTTGAATACTATTTGATATATGGCTATAAAGGCTCTGTATGAATTTCCTGTAGATCATTGTGAATGTTTAAACATGAAAATAATAAATGATGAGAAACATGATGTAAATGAAGCATTTTATGTATGCTTGTTGACTATCACATCACAACCATGTTAATATGATGGCTTTTAACATTGCATTTCCCTCTTAAATAAGCTTGAATGAGCTCATTATTTGATAAACTCAACATGTTGGGCTAAACCCTTATGGGAGCCACATTTTGACCCACATGTTGTAATTTGATGAATTAAAACGACAACATTACTTTTCCTGTATTTGCACATAACACAAACATGTTAGATATATATGCATATGACAAATGTGTTTGATCATTTTTGTTTTCCTAGACGTGATATGAAAACTGTTTAATGCGAATGAGGATCAAATTGTATGTTTATAGAGGTATATGCATGTATGGATTAGTGACTTTTCATTTCTCTAAAAACAATCCTTTTCTCAGATGCAGGCAACTTGGAGCAGCAAGGAGGCAGAAGCGGGTTGCATGACAAGCGATAGACAGACAAAGATGCATGATAACTCAACTGAAGACTCATCAAGAAATGACGAGTCACCCTTCCTTACATGTCCATTCCTTTGTATTAATATCTATAAATGTATAATCCTTTCTTTCATTTGTGTTAAACAAGTTAAACTCATGGCTTGTGTGAGGACTTATACACTTATACTATCAATAAAGACTATCATTTGAAAAGATTTTTGCAATATTTCTTCTATGTTATTTGCATCTGTGTGAATGCAGTATGATAGAATAGTCTTCTATTTCTTTTATGCAGAAGCTTGTAAGGTAGGAGGAAAAAATGTACCTATTTTTTCATTTGATATCACTTTAGCTCTACTTGTTTGAGCTAGATAGCTAAAATAGGTAACATTTCTAGTGACATCTACTAAATATTTTCCTGCTAAACATCAAAACCAATTTCCTAGGCTTTCCATTGGGTACGAAGTCACTTAGCCAACCTAACAAATGGTTCTGAAAAAAATTGCTTTCAATGTTGTAACTCAACAGGAGAACTCAAAACAACTTGGAAACTTATTGAAAACAAACCTCAAAATGACAACTACCTAACTATGCTTGCAAAGCACTAATGGAAATGAAAATCTAAAACTGACAGAACCTTACTCTAACCTACCCTAACCAAGAATGAAAATTTCTCAAACAAAGCCATTTACTGGTTTTAAAAAAACATCCTTTTCTTCCCAACCTAGGATGTATTACATGTTGATGAACAACATAAAAAAGTTGAGAAACGAAGAGATGTCTTACAAAAAATTTCAGTATTACTTTAAGATTGAAGACATAGTGGATTACCTCTTCATTTTGCTCATATATACCACTGCTTGAAAGAGCATAAACATGCCAAGAATGATGTCCTTTCATCGAAGCTGCATGCTTGGGTGAAAGCTTGTTTTGTGTTGTCTTCTTAGCCTCCAAATGGACTAGATGCCTAATAGGACATCCTTTTGTGTGAATGAAACCTAAACTCTCCTCACTGATCTCAAGTTGATGACCTACTTCTTCAACCTGATTCTGTTGATTGGAAAGAATTAGTTCATGTGGTTCAAGCAAAACCACAATATCTTGCTCATCCTTCTCTTGATGATCATGAATTTCCACTTCAATAGGTGTTGCCTTAACATCCATGGTTGAACAAAAACCTTCTAAATTATCCCAAAAAGAATCATCCTTTAGATCTTCTTCACTTTTAAGCAAAACAGTGCCAATTTTGATGTAATTGCAATTCCTATCCATGTTTCAGTTGGGAACTTGTTCAATTTGAACAACAACTTCTTGCTCATAAGAATCAAAATTATTTCCTTCATATTGCTCATGAATTTGATTTTGCATTAACATGGGCATTCTTTCCTTATTTCAATCATTAAAATAAGGGAGTTCATGAAATAGGAAATTGAAAACTTGATCATTGGTACCTTCAACATTACCTTCCTTTGTATCTTCATTTTGTTGTTCCAACTAATTTGGTGGCATTGAACATTGAACAACCTCCTGCTCTTCAAAGAAAAGTGGAAGTTCATTGAACAAACTATGCAAAACCTCATATTGATCACCAATTTCTTGCTCTATGCTCTAGCTTATTATGCTCAACATAACAACTCTCTTGAGATGTAATAGGTCCCACTATATCAACTTGTGGAACTTCTTGGGCTGTTTGAAGGAAAATAGGTTTTTCAAGAGTCTACTATTGAAGAATTGCAAGTTGAACCTACTCATGTATGGGCTCATTTTGTATGAAGCACATGGTGTTAAACAAAGGAAATTCTTTACCAAAGAATAGGTTTGGAAAGGTACTAGGTGGATGAACCTCTTGGTGAAGTACGAATTCTCTCAATGAAGGAGGAGAAATCGATTGTGCTTCTAACTTTGCAATCTTCTGCTCATATCTTTCTTTTTGTGAAATTAACTCTTTTGCAAAAAGATTCATAAACTACCTTCCTTGTGCCTCCAATTCCTGCCTGTGAAATTGGGCTTGAAGATTCAACTCCTCTTGTTCATGGAGATAGTATTGATAAGCCCACTCATCTTGCTGTTGATTTAAACTTTTGTTGATCTCATCCATCCGATCAATATAGTCTTATAACATTTGTTGCATCATTTATTTTTCATTGCCAAGGGCTTGCAATATGCCTTTTATCTCACTAAGCTCTACAACATGCTAATTTGGAGTGAAATGACCTTCTTGGGATTGGCTTGGTGGGTGGTAAGTATGATGTGCATGCTGGTTACTAGTTGTAGCAGGGCTATTTGGATTAAAACCAACATTGTGGTTGTTTAAATAAGGTTGATAACCTATAGGGGCAATGTTCTCATGATATGGGAGGCTAAAGTACGTATCTTCATGAAAAAATGGCATTTCTACACATTCAAAGAGCTGGAAATGAGAATGAATAGATTTGTTTTAAAACATACTAGCACTTAGACTTTTGAAACCAATACATTTGAGTTCAGAGTGGCCAGGTGTATGCAGATCTTGCTTCCAAAGGCTGAGAATACTGTTGCTCACACCAAAATAGCAACAAAATGAAACTCTTTTTTTTTTAACTAATAATCAGTTCAAAGTACCACTGGGCATGCCAAAAACTATTGTCACAAGAACTTGCACCCTTTTTCTTATCTATTAACTCAGCAAGTTTGTGACACATGCGAATATTCTCAGGCTATGGGTATCTTGTAATGAGAATGAACCTCCAGAGAAAGGGTTGGCTCCCCTTGATATCTCACCTAATATGGTCTACTAATGTCTTTGCAGAGAAAAGAGTAAGGAGGAAAAAGCATATAAAAATGGAATCTAATCCTAAAGGTGATGCACCAAATAACTTAATGAACTCTACTCAAATGGCAACACACAAAAAAACCAGTAATAAAACCTATCTTTGCACAACTCAAAAACCCATAAAACTTTGCATCAACAATTTATAAGAATGCTCAATACTCACAAACTAAGCGGGAGAAAGGATGTTTTCCCACAACTTAAGACTGATTACATTATAAGCACAACTTATAACCTGCAAATATATGTAACTCTACATAAAGGTACTACCATGAAATGCAATCATAAGGAAAAAGAAATCACATAAAACTGCACCAATCATTAAGTACACAGTTTCAGAAAGAATGAGAAGGAAAACTACTTCATATTACTCTCAAAAAGGTGTTGCAATGTTGTATTGATCACTGAAAATGAATTACAAACTTTTCACCTCTGCTCCAGAACTCTGAAAATTACAACATAAGATGAACTAGCAAGAACTAAAGAAAAAAGACTAATTATTTTTCCTATATATAGTAAAGGGCTCCAAAAAAGCCAAGAGGAGATAACTGAAGTCAAAATATTTTGCTTCAAAGCTATTCACAAGCAAAAACAAAACTACCTAAAAAAGGGGCCCACCAATGTTGCAAATTGAGCTAAAACAACTCAAAACTCTGTCTCATACTGCAAGTAACTGAAATGTAACTCCAAATAGCTCATGAGTGCATGTAGATGGAACTGAAAGTGAAAAAATCATCCCAAAAACTCTCTCACGAATAGAAAAGGAAAGCCTATAAAAGAGGACCCAAAACTGAAGTAAGCTTAACACATCACATTGTAAGCTCCTCCTTAAGTCATGTGTGATCAAAAGGCCTGCAAAAAAGATCTCAGTTTGACTCAAAGTCACAAATAGAACTCCAAAAGACACCTACTATCTTCAATTCAATTTCACTTGTGTATTTTGCATGATTTGAGTAAAAAGGATATATCTAATCAAATATTAAACATAATCAATATGATTATTTTAATATTTAGTATGTAATAATTCTTTCTTTTTCCTTTTGAGTATTACATATTAAATATTAAGGTAATGTTTATTGATTATCACCATTAATATTTAATATTACAATATTGAACTTTATCTAAGTTATGCAAAATAAACAAGTCAAACTAAGTGATCATTTTAAAATAAAATGATAAATTTTGAAATAGAAGATCACAAACTCACGGGCTTCTTCACTATCATTAGGTGTTTTTACTTAAAAGTCAAGACCACAGTGGTAATAATATGCAATGATTTATCAAAATCATAAGGCAAAAATCCCTAAAATGATTAGGTTATTGAGTTACATTCAAAACCCTAAACATTCTTACACTTTGCATTTGGAGTTTTTTGGAGAAGATAGAGCGCTACCATGCCTGGGTAGGGTTTTGATTTGAAACTTCCACCATTCAAGCTCAAATCTTTTGCTGTGAGGTCGAATCTTCCAAAGGATTTGATGGTAAGTTGATTTCCACCATTCTACTACTCTTTGACTCCATTCTAAAACAAATTTTGGGCCTTAAGGCCGCAACCATGAGACTTTTCTGATGTATTTAAATTTTGTTTCACTTTTCTATATCTCTTCTTCCACTCTAGGCCGCCATGATGAGTAATGGTTCGAGCTTTCTAGAGTCTTCTATGTGAGAAAAACCCGGGGGTTTGAGTGCATCATTATGTGAGAAACCGTCAGGGAATGTAAGGTAAGGTTTCTATATTACTTCATTTCCCTCAGTAGAGATATGCTCAAGTCGAGCTCCATGCGAATGAAATAATGAGTGCTTGCTATTTCTTGTTCATTTTGAACCCATTGGTGATAAAAGATTTTTTGGGTTTATTATGATGAAAGCTCTCCTGCTCTTAAAATAAGCAGCTGCAAACATAATATTCTGGGTTTTAGTTCTTCGAAAAATCTTGATGCTTCTTTACTTTTTTGTATGTGCTCAAATAGAGCTCCCTTCTTAGCATTCATGACTTCCCTTTCCAAACCCATGTGAGTTTTTGACTTCGCTATTTCTTGTGAAATGTACAGATCTTTACAACCAAATGTATATGAGGCTTGGCCACTGTCACTTATTTCATTGTGTTTGATCCGTTCTCATGCTTTCTGGCATGAAACCCCTCCATATATTATGAAGATATAAACTTTATATGGGTGAGTCTGCAATATCAACACCTCCTCTCCATTTTGATGATTGAGAAGTTTCACTCAAGCTTGACCCATATCACAAAAATAAACAATGAAACCCTATGGCTTTCTAGGTATCCCTTTGAAACACCTTGGAGATTTTTTGTGCACTTCTTTCTCAGAAGATTCTCATTGCTATTATTATGACTGTTGTCAAATTTTATGATTGCAATATCCTTGTCATTGAAGTAGAGCTTTGTGACTGTGATATTATACAATATCCTTTCACTATGATAAGCATTTTACTGTATCTTTACTTCATCTTGTTTTATACTCATCACTTGGAAATTCAACAAGATCTAATATCATAATAATTCTTGAATTTGTAGTGTCACATGTCTCTGTAGTTTTCATGGACTTGCTATTGACTCATAAAATATGTTATATTCTTCCCTTCAGAGAAATCGTGATGAGTTTGGAATATGGATTGTCCTTAAATCATTTGTCTTTGCTTGTAATGATTGCATCATTAAACTGGAATGATAGATTATTTGAGATTATCTTCTCTGAGTTGGGAAGACACAGTGACTGTTTTACTTTACTGTCAATAGGTTATGACAAAATTTGAATTCCTCCATTGTATATGATTGCACTATGATTTTTCTTAATCTTGCAATTTCAAGCTTGTCTTTTCCACATTGAAATGGACAATTAGGATTGTCTTTTATCCTTTGAAATTAATTCTCTATCGCGAACATCATGTCTTACTTGCTTCATCATGTTGACTTTATCATTAATATTGTTTGATATATGGCTATAAAGGCTCTGTATGACTTTCCTATAGATCATTGTGAATGTTTAAACATGACAACAATAAATGATGAGAAACATGATGTAAATGAAACATTTTATGTATGCCTGTTGACTATCACATCATGACCATGTTAATATGATGGATTTTAACATTACATTTCCCTCTTAAATAAGCTCGAATGAGCTCATTATTTGATAAAATCAACATGTTGGTCTCAACCCTTGTGGGAGCATCATTTTGACCCACATGTTGTAATTTGATGAATTAAAATAGAAACATTACTTTTCCTATATCTGCACATAATGCAAACTGTTGGAAATATATGCATATGACAAATGTGTTTGATCATTTTTGTTTTCCTAGACACGATATGCAAACTGTTTAATGAATGAGGTTCAAATTGTATGTTTATAGAGGTATGTGCATGTATGGATTAGTGACTTTTCATTGCTCTAAAAACAATCATTTGCTCAGATGCAGGCAACTTGGAGCAGCAAGGAGGCAGAAGTGGGTTGCAGGACAAGCAACAGATGGACAAAGATGCATGACAACTCAACTGAAGACTCATCAAGAAATAACAAGTCACCCTTCCTTACATGTCCATTCCTTTGTATTAATATCTATAAATGTATAATCCTTTCTTTCATTTGTGTTAAACAAGTTAAACTCATGGCTTGTGTGAGGACTTATACACTTATACTATCAATAAAGACTATCATTTGAAAAGATTTTTGCAATCTTTCTTCTATGTTATTTGCATCTATGTGAATGTAGTATGATAGAATAGTCTTCTATTTCTTTTATGTAGAAGCTTGTAAGGTAGCAGGAAAAAATGTACTTGTTTTTTCATTTGATATCACTTTAGCTCTACTTGTTTGTGCTAGTTAGCTAATATAGGTAACACTACCTATATGTCTCACCTCTCTCACCTCTCTCTATCTCTCTCTACCTATCTCTTGCTCCCACCTTCCCTCTCTACCTCTCCTCTCCCACCTCCTCCTCTCTCTCTCCCTCTCTTCTTCTTAATTCCTCACCTCTTCATGTCTCTTCCCTTGCTTCTGTTGAAAATGAAGGTAATTATTATAGCTTAATACTTTGTAAACCTATGAGATTGTAGATCTAATTAAGTGTTCCTTGTTACAAATTATTTGTATGTGAATATCTATTTAGATTCATTATTACCAATTTTATAAGTAGACAAAATATTTTAGAAGAATAATACTAGAAGATATAAGTGACACAGTATATACGTGGAGAAACCCTTTTGGGAAAAAACTCCACCACCAGAATCAATAGTGCTTGTATTATTTAACCTTAGAACAAGATTACAATAACATTGTATCAATCCTTGATTGAGATGATTCTTTTTGCTTCAACAATTATTCTTCACAACCTATAATAAACTCTCATGTGTCCAAGCATGAATCCACACATCCCATGCCATGCTTCACAAAATTACTCTCTTGGAACTCTCTTCAACTTGCTGCAATAAATAGACAAATGTGAAAACTGCAAACTCCAAAGAGTTGACAATTACAAGAGGATAAAGCTCCTCACAAATATCTATGCCATTCTTGTGCAAGTAGATTTCTTCCATGAAAAAAATATTTCAAACCAAGTCCTTCATCAATTTGGGCATCCCAAACTGAAGTCTTAACTGATTGTTGGTTTTGAAGATGTCTTGTAAGCTTCTCTTCAAAGTTGGCACCAAAGAATGGGCCCCACTTAACTGATCCTTGTAAATATCTTCTCATGCAAAAGTTGTTAACTCCAAGATCTCAACTTGGGTGCCCAAGGTGGGTCCAAGTCAATCTCTATTAATTGAAATAAATCTCTCCACCATTCATGCAAACATCATGCATGATTGATCATCCCTTGTTAACTGAAAGTATCAACTTGTTATCTATCATGCAACTAAAGTCATTAGTCATGTAGCTCAAGTCAACTGAAGTCAACTACATGCAACTCAAACTAACTACATGCAATTGAAGATAACTAAACTAAACTAAACTAAACTGAATTGAATTGATATTGAAATGAACTAAACTAAACTCCACTCATGTAAATATCAATTCCTAACTTCTAGGATCTTTACTTGCATTACTAAAGTGTTATCTTTCTCCAAACAATTAACTAAACTCAAGGTGGGTTCCACCTTCCATGTGGATGCCCCGTGTGCTCCTATTTTGTAGGAGCTCTTCTTGGGAATCTCCACATGTTTCTATCATTTAGAAATAATTACAAATATCAATTTACATGTTCATTTCATTTGAATTTAATCTCCTAATCCTGGTGTTGGGGAACACTTTCCAAGGAATTAGGAGATACATGAAATATGTTTAGGATTGCAATTAAATGGAATCCTATTCCCAACATTCTCCCACTTGACAATATGCATTGCAATTATTCTAAACAAGGAATCATTATTATAAATCAAGTATAGGACTCAAGGCCAATGGCCTTCCTGCACCAAGAGAACTTATCTGTAAGATAACCATCCAAAATAAATAATGGATCCACATCATTTCCAAATGCTCCCACTAAACTGTGATATTGAGCAACCCATGGCATCATGATGCACACAACCAAAACCACATCACTATCATAAGCTCACACCAAAACTATGTATCCAAGCTCTCCATGACATTGTGATATCAATCTGCAAACAAGTCCCTATATATCCACCATCCTGCAAAATAAGATGTCAAGGTAACAACACACATAGACATGTGATAAAAAACCTATGAAGTAACTCACTATAGCAAAGTGTAACTAGTCCAAGAGAGGTGACCCTCTCATACAGAATACATATACCTTCTAGAACTCCCACTGCATAGGTAATGTCAAATCTGAAAACAAGATCATAACATTAACAATTCCTCCTATCACACTTGACATAGAGGATGTGGCTAACTCCTCTATCATAGTGTCAAACTATGTAAAGTAATATCTCCTTCAATACTCCCAAACTGAAAGGATATCACAATCTAACCATTCAACTTATAATGAAACATGGCAGAACTTAGATGTAAACCTCTCACAGAAAGTAGATCAAACTTAGCCAAACATTCCCACAACATAAAGGAATATGCCTAAAGCCACTAACTATCTCCTATACCTCTCCTACCCAAATCCTCATAACTAACTCAAGTTCAAGATTGCAAGGAGAACAAAAATACATAAAATCATGCATCTACTTCTTAAGACTAATGCATAAGAGAAGACGAGATACATATTAATAATGCATCTAATAATTAGGTGGGAAACACCTCTTAGACCATTTACTTGTTGAGCACACCAAGAGTGGGATACAAGATTGTCCTGTGCATACAACACCAAGCAATATAGGCTTTCAATAAAGACAATCTTCTCATCAGGTCTATGATGGACTCGTCCATTTTCAAGTGTAGACTTCTTGGTCTTTACTATTAAAAAATATTTTCTTACTAGTAACCATTCCAACATATATCTCTAAACATAAGAAATATACGGCCTAACCCAAGTCTCTCTAGTATCCATGAACACCCACCAATCAATCCATGCCAACTTGAAATGTAACCTGCATAATCATGAAGCTCCAAGCAAATGATTAATACTCAAAACCAAAGAGAACTACATCCTCTCCAAAAGGAAGAACAATAACACCTTTACCAAAGAATCTAAGGGTCCTCCATGAAACAAGATGTTAAAACCTCTTCAAATCACATGAAGATAACCATATCCTACCAAAGCTCCCACTGAACTGTGATACCAAGCTGTACATGGCAACAAGATAAACATCAAACCATCACTGTCAAAAGCTCCCACTAAAACATGTAACCAAGCTATCCACGACATCGTGATAACCATCTCCTAAATGAAAATCATCCATACATGCAAAACCATGGGCTCAAAACCATAAGCTCCAAAACCATGGACTATTACAACTAGTACAAAACCATGTGTTAAAGACCACTAAAGGTTAATCCACTTGTAGACATCCGAATTTGACCACTTCTGTATGGTCAAATTTATCCTTTTTATTCATCTATTTCATATCCTCCATAAATATTAATTAAATGATTTATTTAATTAATATTCCCTCTTTTCCTAAGGTTCTTAAGGTATGTAATTTAATAATTAAATATTTTACCTTTTACCCCTTCCTCTCTAAATTAAATATATACATCAATTTATTTAATTTAGTCATTTGGCCTTTGAATTTAAATCAATTTTAAATTCCTCTTTTTCTCTCTCCTTGTCCCATCCTCCATAATCTCCCTCTAATCTAGATTAGTTCAATTAATCCATGATTAAGGTGTGCACACCTTTAATTAGGATTAATGTCACATCCTCCATATCTTGAAACTTGCTTCTAATCCCTCATTAGCCCCCTTAATCACCTATTTGCACAACCTTAATCATATGATTAGGTGAACCTAATCCCCATACCATTTATGGCATACCTCCAAGTCAACCTTCATAAATGCTTTCTCTATTTAGCCAATGTAATGTCTTCCCCATGTGAATTAAAAATTCACATTTATTCCTCCAAGACTTTCTTCTTCCCCATGTGGGTTATTAAGGAATTTTAAATTCTTGTTGTGTCACATCTCCTACATGGGGACAAGGACCTCCTTTATGAGGAGACCTTGTCTCAATCCCAAGGTACTTTCAAGTACCTTCACATCATGTGAATTAAAAATTCACATTTATTCATCCAAGGTTCTTCTCTTCCCAATGTGGATTATTGAGGAATTTTAAATTCCTCATGTGTCACATCCCCCACATGGGGACAAGGACCTCCTTTATGAGATCTTGTCCCAATCCCAAGGTACTTTAAAGTACCTACACATCACCTTCCCCCTTTACACCTCATTGCCACATGGCAAGATGTGAGGGCTTGTGAGTCCTCAACTCACTATAGCCCTTCATCTTGTCCATGTTGGCTAAATCCTAGCTCTTCATTCCTTAAAGGCCTTTCCCCTAAAAAAAGAGTATTTTTACATCATTTTCATTCATTCACACATTCAAGCACTCAAGCTCTCACATAATCCTCCATTGCTGCAACTTTCAAGCTCACTTGGCATCCATTTTGTGCATTTATCCAAATACCCACTTTCACCATTGCATCCCTCATTGCATCTAAATCATTTTGCATCTTGTTTTATGTGATTTTCCATCCAAAGGAGCACACAAATGATCAAATCAACAGGGCCAACCAACCAATCACCTTGGGCAAGGTAATCTATTTGTTTTCACCTTTCCTTTGTTCAAGTTTAAATAGGCCAATCTTGAGGTGTTGTTTTGTGTTTTTCTTCATTTGTATTTCATTTGTTTTGCATAATTTAGGATTAGAAAACACATTGCACACATTTTTGGCATGCCTAGTGGGACCCACAAAAGGGTCTGTTCTTTCACATTCTTTGTTGTTTCAAGTTTTGAAGGTTCAGGTTTACACCTATGGGCGAATCCGCCCTAAACAGGAAAATTTGCACCTTAGAGGGGTGAATCTACTACATAAACAAGCAAACCTGCAACAAAAAAATCAAACCTGACCTCAACAGAGGCAAATCTACTTCTTGCAAATTCGCCTATCTGTCAAAAAGGCGTGAATATGCTTTATGTCACTGAAACTAGCGAACCTGCTCCTGATTTGGGGGAACTTGCTTTCTGCAGACAGACAAATTTGCTTCTAAAAAGGGTGAATTTGTTGATAATAAATGCAAACCTGATATCTAGAATAGGCGAATTTGCCTCTCATAGAGGTGAATATGAGGTAAAAAAGAGACTTGAACTTTTTGTTTTCGACTCCGTTTTGGTTCATTTTTAGGTACTGACCCACTAACCCATTTGTTTATGAAGTGTTCCTCATTTTTCTAACATTCTATATAGTTGTTTCTCATTTGTTCAAGGCCAGAGGTTCAAAACTACTAACATTTTCTTGCAAAACGATCAGTCCTAGCTCTTTTAGTTTACTTTGCTTGTTATTTTTCATACTAATCTAGGCACATGTAGAACTAAGTAGAGGGTCAAATTTATTTTTTTGCTATGTTTACGAGTGGGTTGTTGATGTATTCAACCCCCTTGCGCCATTTGGCAATCCTAGGTGATGAGAAATCGTAGTTCACTCTAGTCTAGTCATGTTAACCTAGGAGGTGCTAGTACATCCAAGCTCTCCCCTTGCGCTACGTGTGAACCTAGGGACCAACCAAAAACATCTAGTACCTTCTTCCTTTGGTGGGACCTTACCGAGATTTCATCACTCGAGGGACGATTTCAACGTGTTACCAATGGGGTATATAAAGGGGGGAGAGCAAAATTTGTACCTCAATCCAGTTGCGTCGTGTCTAACGAAGCACCAAAGATAGTGTGATACCTAGATAAGGTGTGAAGAGTTGGTCCAAGTTTCCAGTACCTCGTACTAACTCATTTGATTGTAAAATCCAACGAAAAATTCTGACGAAATGTTTATAATTTGATGTATTGTCAGCTACTTGTGAAATTTGAAGTGTAATTTTTAATTTTTTTAATTTTTATCCCCGAAGTTTGTTGAAATTTCGATGAACCTAGTTTTTGTCTAACTTTTGACGAAGTTTCATCAAAATTTTGACAAATATTTTTGTTGAAATTTTGACAACAATGGAAAATTTAAAAAAAATGAAATTGTGGCCGACATGAATAAAAGTGAGTTTGCCTATTTATTGCGACAATGTTTTGCTATACTTGCAAATTTTCTCTACTTGTGACAATTTGTGGAGAACTAAGGACAATTTTCTTGGGAAAAAAAAATTCAAGAAGATATCGCCAGGTTGAGGGTAGTCATTGTATTTTTCTAGAATTAATTTGTGAAGTTAGATTTGTACTTCTAGGTTTGAAAATCATATTTTAAAGCAACATCTCATCAGTTTTCATTTTTAGACTTGTACATTTTGAGAATTTCATTTCAAAATTTTGTTGTGCAAGTTCAATATTCTGATTTTAGGAGTATAACAATTGGAAATCATAGTAAAATCAGAATTTAATAAGTCCTAGAATTAGCATTTTAAAGTGGCTTTTTGGTTCATTAACTTCAGACTATCTTCTCTTTTGCAGGGGTGGTTGCATGCCAAATTTTTTTGGTGCAAAATATTAGAATTATTAGATTTTGTTACCTGTCTATGATTAAAAATTATTAGAGTTCAATTTTGATACTTTTTTAAGATCTAAATATTCAAGCTTGGTAAAGAAAAATCATGTCAGATAATATTAGTGCAGAACAAAATGAACAGACAATTGCTAGAATGTGGGCTAGATTGAAAAGAAAGGGTGATGGGAAATGTTATTGTCCTTGCAATAATTGCAAGGGCTTAAAGATGAGAAGACTTTTAATCACAACAGCTGAGAAACATTGTAGGAAGCATGGTCATGTTGAAGGGGGGCATGATTATCGTCCATTGGTAAGTTGTTCATTATATGTCTTTATATTGATTGAATTTGTGAATGTTTATATTGTTTTAGCATTTCGATATATATAAAAACTCACTCGATCATGATCATGGTTTATTTGTGTCGATCATTATTATAAAGGTGGGGCACCCTAGGGCACAAGATATGGATTATCACGCCCCAGAGAATGTGGTTTTGCAAGCGGAGGAACATGGAGCTGTGAATATCAAAGATGAAGTTAATGATCCTATGGAAGAAGATGATCATGTGCTAGAAAACACAGTTGAAGATGATGGTACAAATACATTGATCCATGACACATTTAGTGGCATAGCTGATCATGATGATCGAGATGACTTTGATGATGTTCATGATTTACCTGTACTTGAGAAGGCACACAAGCCCCTTTATGAAGGCTCTGAAACAACTCTTCTCTCTGCTATATTGTTGTTGGTGAACTTGAAGGTTATGAATGGTTTATCCAACATAGCAATGTCATGGATGTTAAGGTATGTCATATATGTCATCTTTTTTCATCTATTTTAATTGTTGTTAGTTCATCATTAGTAAATAAAGGATGAAATATGTACCATTAATATTCTTTATATTAACAAATTATTTTTTGTTGTAGATTGATTGGTGAATTTTTGTTACCACCATCAAATATTTTACCTCGCTTATATCGAGATTTATCTGCCATTATGAAAGATATTGGAATGGAGTATCAAGCAATAGATGCATGTCCCAATGATCATATTATATATCATAAAAAATATGAATTTGCAATAGAATGCCTGGAATGTCATATCAAAAGATATCAAATAGATCAACTAACTAAAAAGGTGTCTCACAAGGTTCTTCATTATATTCCCATTATTCCATGTATGCAACGATTATTTAGGTGCGAAAGCTTAGTGTAAATTATGGATTACCATGCATGAAATAGAAGTGGAGATGACATTCTTTGAATGCCTGCAGATGGTTTTGTATTTAAGGACATGGAGGAAAAATGGCCACACTTTAAAGAAGAACCTCGTAATCTCAGGCTTTCATTGGCAGCAAATGGTGTCAATCCATTTGGAGAGTTGAGATCTATTTACTCGGTGTGGCCTATTTTTGTTATCAACAATAACATTCCTCCATGGATGTCAATAAAGAGGGAGCACATAATGTTGGCAATGATTGTTCCAAGTATTTGTTTACATCAATTTCCTTTAACATAGTAGGATCTCATTTATCTTATTTGTTGCATAATGAGTTATATTTTTTTCATTTAATAGTCATGTACATTAATTTATATATATTGCAGTAAAATGGTTACAATAATTATATAATATTTATGTTCATTCAACTAGGTAAGTACCAAGTTAAAGATATGAATGTATATATTGAGCCTCTTATTGACGAGTTACTAAAGTTATGGAATGGCATCACTATGTATGACGTCTCTAGACCAATAGGACAAAGACAATTTCAATTCCATGCAATGCTTGTATGTACAATTCATGATGCCCCAGGGCTAGCACATTTTTTTGGTATGTTGTAACGTTCGACTGCACTTTAACGATATTTAATTTTATGAAGTAGATATAGTGCATGTTTTTTAAATAATCTATTCATTATATATAATTATAAAAATTGACATATTTAATCCAATTATATATGATCTTGCAAGTCTTCAAACAAATAAAAAATTTGCATGTCCAATTTGTGGTTCAAAGATGAAATCTCATCGTTCAACAAGTTTAGGAAAGAAGGTGATTGATGACTATAGGCACTTCCTCCACAAAAATCGTAAGTATCAAGCTACTGAAAAACATATTTTCAATGGGAAAGAAGAGACTACATCAAAACCATGAAGAATGACACCTCACCTATGAAATTTGGAATATAATAGAATTAATCGTCAAGGTTATACATCGTATCAAATTGTTTATCTATCATAAATGATATGTTTGGAATTTATATTTTTATATTGTGTTTTGTTTTCTCATGCTGTAATTGACAATGATTGTCGTTGTTAATTTGTTTAAATTATATGCTTCATGAAGGTCATCAAGGCATTAATGGTCTGATTCCACAAGGAATGAAAAGTTATCCTAGACAATTTAGTAGCTTGCCCTACTATGAGCAACTACAAATTGTGCATTTGTTTGATACAATGCATATCAGAAAGAATATAACAAAAACGTTATGAAAAATATTGAATGGAAGACTTGACAAAGAAAAAATTGTCAAAATTTGTAGTGACATTCAGGAAGCCAATCATGCAATAAAAAATATCATTCAATTAAATAGTGATGGAGACCAAATTAATATAAGCGCCCTTCCTTGGTTATTAATAGAGCAACAAAGCAATGCTATAAAAGAAGTCATACGAAAAATTCAATTTCTCATAGGATTTGTTGCAAACATAAACAATATCATAACAAATAAAGGTGAATTTGGGTCAGGGATGAAATGCATGATTGGAATACCTTCATTAAGGTAATTATTTTGGTATATTATATATATATTTGTATACTGCATGTACTTTTCAGTGTATTATGTTTACTACTTTTGGAACAATAATGAAAAGATCATTTTATAATTGTTGCAATATGTTTTACCTCTATCTCTCCTAGACAACTTTGACAACAATGTCAAGCAAGTTATATATGATCTTGAAAAATACATGAGGTAAGTAGCGATATTTTTTCAATTCATTGTATAGATCTTATAATTTCTATTTGTTTTACTTGTTATGTAACATATTGTATATTGTTGTTAAATCTCATTAATATATTTGCACCTTGAATCACTTGTAGATGGTTGTCATCTAAAGAAATCCATAAAAAATATATAAATTATTGGAAGAGAAAAACTCCTCGTCTAATGCGTGAAATGAAAAAGTGTCTACCTTCGACATTTTTCAATGCATAAGAACACTACCTCATACACCAAGTTGAGGAGATTGAATTGTGTGGACCTGTACACACAAGGTCAATGTGGATGGTTGAGAGGCATTTGAAAGTTTTGAAGGTTTTGGTTAGATAAAGAGCACATCCTGAGGGTTCTATGGTGGAGGGATATATGGTATACCAGACCATGGTGTACATTATTGAATATCTTCCTAAGTTTGCAATAAAGATCCATGTAGATCGCATTTGGGATCTCAACTCCATTAACAAATTCGAAGGGGGGTACCTGATGGGGAAAGGTATATTGAGGAAAGTGAGAGGTAATTATAATACATTTTAAGTTTTATTTTTATGTATATTTTACTTATTTAATTATTAATCTTCAATATACATCAATTATAAATTAAAGTCATACTACACTGTGGTAATTAACTAATTGATGTAGACCTAGGAGGCTCAACTCAACCAATCTATCAACCTGTCTTTAAGAGGCTTCCAAAAAGTTTAGAATGACCACTTTAAACAATCCAAAAAAAATTCAAAGCCTGACAAACAACAAAAGTCAAATTTCACACTTTGACTCCTTGAATCCTTGTAGTAGTGCAAACCTAGTTTTTCCCAATAACTCTAAAATTTCCCAAAACACCATACAAAACCTTGATGGTTTTAGACACCCATTTTGGTGTTATTAAACATAATTCAAGGGAAATTACAAGTCCTTTGGACCAAATCACCAAAATCACCCTTTCTAGGTTGTGTTTATTACGCTGATTAGGCCTATTTTACAAAGCAACTAGTCTTTAAACTTGGCATATTCCCATGAAATCTTGGGAAAGAAATTTTTATGCCTCCAAACCTCCAAATCCATAAAAATATTCCACTTGTACGACCAAATTCTTTCCAAACCCAAAAACCCTTGTTTTAGGCCAAAATCACGAGGGTTTATTCAATCTCGCACTTCTATGACCTCCGAGACCTAAAAAACAACTCAGACACAACCCATTAGGTCTCCACATGGGTAAAAATTCATAAAATCAGATCTCCCATACATATTTTGTTGAAACGTAGGCTTGAACCTCTCATTTCACATGTTTTTCCTCACAAAACTCTTGAGGACAGCAGCTATACCTTCTTTATTTCTCATCCTATGAGGGTTTACAATAATAAATTTATGCCTTTTAAAGGCCTTTACACCTCAAATACCGAACAACCACCTCTACAACTGACCATTTAATCTTTTATGATCACATGAAATATAAAACACACTAATTTCAAGGTTGTTAACATCACTATTGAAATGTTTTAATTTTTTGAATTTGTTAATGTCGTTTGTGAATTTCATTTTTTTTATACAATTGGTCAAGAGTGGGATGCACTACATTTGTACGCCACAAACAATCTTAATTGGATGACAGTATGGATTGAACAATGTCAACAATCTGGTCACACATTAACATAGGAAAGTGTGGCTTCATTGATTAAAGAAGCTCATCGTAATGGAGATTCCAATGTTACACAAAGGGAAATTGATTTATCATATGGTTTAAGAGATAAACAGGTACATATAAATATATTATTCACCCATATTATTTAATTATTTTCAATTATATTGATGTATATATATGTTGAGATTTTTTTCTTTGCATACATTCGGCCAAGAATAAATATGTTTATCAACTGACGATATTGCAATAATTTTTTCATGTTTGACATATTGCAGGTGAAACACCACAAGGCTATGTGTTGCAATGGTCATAAATTTTGAATCAAAAAGTTGGATGACAGGAAGAAAACTTGTGATTCTAGGATAACTGCAATGTTTCAGGTGACTAATGTTTCATCTAGAAGCGACATACATCCAGAAGTCTCAGAAAATTGATACTATGGGGTTTTAGATGATATACTTGAGTGTGACTTTAAGTCTTTGAAATTAGTTCTATTCGTTTTCCTATGGTACAGGCTACGATTGAATGAAAATGATCCTAAAATAATTATTATTGAACATGATAATGGATTTACCATGGTTAATACAAGGTCGATCAAGTGAGCTGGAAATGAGCCCTATGTTCTTCCAAGCCAATGTGAGCAGGTATTTTACTTAGAGGTTCCAGGTAAATCGGGTTGGTCATTTGTTGTTAGAAATGATCCAAGAGGAAGGCCAGTAAAGTATAATGTGGTGGAAGAAGAAGATACCAAAGAACTAGAAGATGATGTTAATGATGATCAGGATCAACAATTAGTTGATGATGTGCTTGAAAAAGATGTCAAAGAGGAGGAACTATATCGTGATGATGGAGTTAATGTTCATGAAGATGATATATGTGTGGATGATGACATTATCGAAACTGATATCAATGACGATGATGATGATATGACTAATCCTTACAATGTCGAATCTAGATCAGATGATACATCAGACAAAGAGTTTGATGAAGAAGAAGATCAATGACATTGAAATGTATGAGTTATGTGATTGTATTATCTATTTGATATTCATTTCTTGATAGAATTATATTTGACTTATGTGGTTACATAATTAATTCATGATGTTTTTAATTTTTATGCCATTACATAATTAATTCATGATGTACTTTTTAATGTTTGATTTTAATTCATGATGTTACAACTATTCTAGTTCTCCTAGAAATTTCCATATGATCATAATGAATAGTGTTTTGGGAAATTTCATGAAAGATGACACATTGATCGTAGTAGTGAAATAATTGCAAAGTCGTTTAGATTTTTTAGACCAATTATCACCCTTCCTATGCAATGACTTATTTATCCTAGATAAACTAAGTATATAGTATACAAAGAAAATGAACAAACCCACAACTACCTCTATTTTGAAGGAGTTTAATTTTCTCCCCTTCCTGATCTCCCTAATATTGTCTAATTATTTTTAAGAGACCAAGGGTCATAACACAACTTTATTCAACCCACTTAATATCCTAGTTAATGAAACTTGAAAAAAGCAACAAAACAGTTGCTACAGTTGGCATTTCATGTGGGATGAAGAGTGGTGACAATAATCTACTTATAGTTTAATAAAACACTATTTTTAGAAGACTTGACATTAGAGAGATAGAGAAGAGGGGGAGAGAGGGAGAGATAGGTTGAAGAGTAGTAGAGAGAAGAGATGATGATAGATAGGACGTACAAAAGGGAGAGCGGTATGTAGAAAGGGAGAGAGAGAGAAGAAGATAGGGGAGAGAGGGAGAGATAGCTCAATATATATAGAGGGAGAGGGAGAGACATAGAAAGGGGGTGATATAGAGAGATAGAGGGGGATG
>VDFB02152991.1:54283-74996 GCA_007258455.2 Sequoia sempervirens | reverse complement strand
AAATATGGGACCTGATTGAAGGTTTTGAAGCTTTCAACATCCTGACCATTCCTCAAACACAGAATAGCGATGTAAATCGCATGGCGGTGACTGGTGCTTCGTTTGATCCTATCTCTGACTTGCTTCAGATCAAATATTCAGTACAAGTGCTTGTCCAACCAGCGATTCCTGACAATGATCAGAGTTGGCAAGTCTTTGAGAGTGATGAACACATTGCTTCATTTATCCAGCACTCAAGGGAATTTGTTGACCAACTTCAACCAAAGATCGCCGAGGCCTATGAAGGACAAATTATGCAGCTTAGGTCAAATAAAATTTTGAAAGGGTTAGTTACTCTTGAGAACTTTTTCAATTGTAATGATCCCTGAAATGATAAGCGAAAGTTCGTTGCAGACAAAAGTGATGATGAGGACCTTCGGGTCTCCGATGGTAGGAATCTCCAGGTCGGAAAAGATGTCCCACAGCAAGATAAAGAAAGGCTTATCAGTTTCTACGAAAAATATGGAGTAGTGGCCTGGTCCTATGACGATTTGGAGGGTTACGATCCTAAAATAATTTAGCACACTATTGAACTAACAGAAGATATGAAGCCAGTCTAACAGAAACAGAGGCCAGTCAACCCTAAAGTTGAGGCCCTAATGGCAGAAGAGCTAACCAAGCTCATTGATTCATGTATTGTCTTCCCAATCAAACATAGTACTTGGGTATCAAACTTGGTACCAGTCAAAAAGAAGAATAGTGATATCCACTTATGCGTGGACTTCTGAGACCTGAACAGAGCATCTCTGAAGGATCACTATCCATTGCCTTCTATGGAGTCAATCCTCCAAACTGTTGCAGGATCATAAATGTTCTCTCTGCTGGATGGCTTCTCTGGCTATAACCAGATTTGAGTTAAAGAAGAAGATCAGCACAAGACTACGTTCACCACCAAGTGGGGAACATTTGCATATGCTAAAATGCCTTTTGGTATATCCAATGCAAGGGCAACTTTCCAATGAACTATGGACATCGCATTCAGCGAACTGATCAATAAGTTTATTCTAATCTATTTGGATGACCTTACTATGTTCTCTAAATCTAAAGATGATCATTTTGATCATTTGGAATTAGTTTTTCAAAAGTGCCAAGAGTTTGGGGTTTCCTTAAATCTAAAGAAATGTGTATTCGAAGTACTGCAGGGTAAGCTGTTAGGGCATGTTGTGTCTAAAGAAGGTATTTCAATTGACCTCAAATGAGTAAAGGCTATCAAGGAGCTTCCCCTTCCGGTAAATAAGAAAGGTGTCCAGTCTTTTCTGGGAAAAGTAAATTTCATCAGCAAATTTATTTCTGATTTCACAAGAATGATTAGGCCGATCACCCAAATGCTAAAAAAAGATCAATCTTTCAAATGGACAATGGAAGCTTGGGAGGCTTTTGAAAAGGTGAAGGAAGCGATCTCCACAGCCCCGGTGTTGATTAATCTAGATCAATTCAAAAAATTTATAATGTATGCCTTCAGTAGCAAGTCTAGTATTGCTACTGTTTTGACTCAAAAAGATAGTGAAGGAAAGGGAGAGCATCTAGTGGCATTCTATTCCTGAACCCTAAAAGAATATGAGGTGAATTATAACTTCGTCGAAAGACAGGCCTTTGCAATAGTAAAGGGACTTAAAAAGTTTCGCCATCTAATTTCCTGCAACAAAGTTATAGTATATGTCGCACATTCTAGTGTACGTGAATACATCATGGAAGGAGAGATCACAGAAAAAAGGGCCAATTGGATTACCAAGATCCTAGAGTATGACATCGATGTCAGGCCTACTAAGACTGTTAAAGGCAGAGGACTGTGTGAGTATATGGCACAGAACGAGGAGGTACCTACCAAGGAGGAACAACTAGAGCTCATCTTGATAAATGGATCGAGATCAGAAGATGATTGGCTGACAGATAGAATGAACTTCATGCAAACTGGAAGGTATCCACCAGGCCTCTCATCCCAAAAAAGAAGGTATTACCGACTTCAGAATTGCGGATATATGCTGATAGGAGTCCTTTTCAAAAGAAATTTCAATGGTGTGCTACTGTGATGTGTTACTTTAGGGGAGGCACAGAGGATCCTCAACGCATTTCACAATAGCAACAAAGGTGGAAATTTCTTTGCCAAAACTACCGCCATCAAGGTCCTGCGAGCTGGATATTACTAGCCTACACTTTTTAGTGACTTCCACTCTCTGGTGAGGGCTTGTAAAAAATGCAAGTTCTTCTATGACAGAAGGAAGAATTCAGCAATGCCCCTCAGACCTATAGTAGTAGATGAACTGTTTGCACAATGGGGTCTGGACTTCATTGGAATGATCAACCCAGTTTCTAGCACCGGGCATAAGTGGATTCTAACTACTACGGACTACTTCACAAGGTGGACAGAAGCTGTTCCCCTTAAAGGAACAACAGAAACAGAGATTGTAGATTTCCTCGAAGCACTGGTGACAAGGTTCGGCCCTCCGAAAATGATCATTTCAGACAATGCCAGAGCATTTATAGGTACAAAGGTATGTCACTTTGTATTAAAGAATGGCATATTCCTTAAAACCTCATCAAACTATTATCCATAGGGAAATGGTCTAGCCGAGTCGACAGACAAAAGCTTAGTCTGACTCCTTAAAAAGGTTGGCTCAGAGCACTAGAAGGAATAACATAAAAATCTCCGAAAAACACTCTAGGAAAACCGTATAACTCCTAAGCAAGTCCTTAAAACTTCGCCTTATGAGCTGGTATATGGGAAGGAGGCGCTGTTACCTATCTCTATAGAGATCCCAACAATACAGTTATTGAAATCCCTTAAGATAGAACAAAATGAAGCCATGGAGGTTCAGCTCGCCGAACTATTGGAAGTACAAGAAAAAAGGAAGAATTCCCTAATAGCAATAACAAGTCGTCAATAGGTGGTCAAATGATGGTTTGACAAGAAGGCTTTCAACCAAGGTCTGAAAAGTGGAGACTTAGTGCTAAAATATGACAGCAGGGCTGCAAAGCCAGGTTAGCATGGTAAGTTTGATAGCCTATGGGAGGGACCCTTCAAAATCATTCGGTGCAGGTAACACAACGCTTTTGAGCTAAAAAATATGGAACAAAAACCGTTAGGAATCCTAGTCAATGGGACTCATCTTAAGTTGTTCCATTAGGCATTAAGCTCTACCTTGTACAGATGTAAATAGCGCTTTTATTTTCTTTCCTGTGTTTGGCCTATTCTTTTTCTAAAATCAGTTGTCTTTCTACGCATTTGTTCATTATCATTGGTGGGTAAAACACCGGAGTTTCTTTACAAAAAATACACTCATGCATGGAGAAATAGCATACAAAACTTGCAAACCCTAGAAAATTTTAAACACAGAAACAAAAAGAGCATGGATTTTCCTTAAAACGAGAAGTATATATTTATATATATGTTCTTTGTTAATAAATGGCTAGGAGGCCAATTTTCAAAATGTACAAGTATCAAGGTATATTATATACAGTAGCCTTTCATCATGCTTATCTAAAGCAGGAGAGTTACATTTTGAGCAAGCAGGCAAAGGGGTTATCTATCCAAAGGCATGACTGGCAGCAATCGACGCATTCACTACAGCGTCCACTTCTTCCTCATCCATGGGTTCCTTAGCAGCACTGGTAGCATCATTTGGCACAACCGCCAGTGGCAGTGGAAACACCAAGTTCCTGAAGTCAGTATACCAGTCTACATCATAGAAAGGTATCACGTTGTAACTCTGAAACAGGAAGTGTAGGGCCTGGGTAAGCCTCTACTGGTGCTGGTCACAGGTCTGCAGGTGGAATCCATTGAGAAATGGCAGCCAAACGACGACAAATTCTTCCTCGATAAAGCGATGCAGGTCGCTGGCTGTTGGCAGGCCTATCCCATATCTTGCATGTACAACGACCTCACCAAGCCCATTCAGGTATTTCTTTGGGAAGATTTCTTTAACCAGCTTCAGGATAAGTGGTCGGGGAATGCAAATGTCCAGCATGGATGCTACAAAGTGAGAGCACACGTTGGTATTTACCCTATACTTATCCTCATATTCTATGCAATCCTTGTCTAGGACCCACTTAATGGCTACCAAAACTAGAGAGTGTTTGTTCTTCGTCATCTTTTTTAGCCTCCTAGTGGAAATCTCACCTAAGAACATCGTCTATGACTTATATGAGGTTAGACGAATTGGGGTATCTATTGTTCTGACACTGTCCCTAGTCTTCTAAGATAATTCTAAATTTGCTCACCACCTAACCTATGAAAGGACTTTCTTAGCACTCTACTACTGACCTATCACCTCTTAAATGCTAAGTATGTTTTGCTCACTATCTACTAGCCTATTTATAGAAAAATTGACAAGGCACATGTTAATCCGCCTCTAAAAAATGTGATGTTATGCTAGCTGCTATCTCGAAAGCCGAGTCTACGTTTGTTCACATTTTTGGGCCAGTACATCCATGATAGCACGGCTCAAGGCGTGTTTAATTAAATAAAGTTGATTAATTAGTTTTAAAAAGGTGGCACTTGTTGGTGAAGGGACGTATGGCCGTAGACTATTGTGTCATCTCTCAAGCGCGTCCCAGAGCCCAAGGTGATACTCATATCTTTTCAGGTAGTGATCGTTTGCTTGGCATAATCATTTTGGTCAGGATATTAATTGCTAGCGAATGCTAACATAGGGTTAGAAGGCCAGTTGCAAGCTCAATTTTTAAAGAGGTCAGGGCGTATCAAACGATCGCCCAAATGTAATGATGAAATCCAACCACCTCGGAATAACAATCAGTTCATCTTGCACGAGTTGCAAGATTAACGGTACATGCCGAATTAAATGCAAAAGGGTTGCTCTCGCCTACCACCTTGGGAAAGGTTGCTATTATTGCACGAAAAAGGCTTAATATTTCAAAGGCTTTTTCAAATGCAAGAGAAGTGCAGAGTTGTTTTCTGTCTATCTATCTAAAGCAAGCATATTCGCAGGCCAGGAGTTTACGAAATCTTCAGAGAAGGAAAATGTCAGAATCTTCAGCTCAGCCAATGCAAGAGGAGATTAGCCAAGAACTATTCATAGTTATTTGTTCCTCGATTGAGGTATATGTCTACGAGGATGTAGCGTACGCCACACTTGGTATACCCATCAAGATGAGAAGAGCCCACACGGAGGAGCTGGATAGACCAAAAGAATGGAGTAACCAGAAAAAAGGTTGAAGAAAAATGGAACAATATCTATGACCCAAAGCTTGCAAAGAACCCTAAATCCCTCAGAAAGGCAGCTTGTGCAAGGTTATTAGCAACAAAGACAGACCAATCCATAGCAAGTAGAGTCTGGTATAGTGGTCTCCCACAATACATGGTCCCATTGGTGAACTATTGCCCAGAAGTGGTCGATGCAGCTATTCAGCGCTATAATCTAGATACCCACTATATTGAAGGTCACAATTTAAGGGTTCATATCAGCCTAGAAGCCATCTGACACATGTTATGTATCCCAGATCCAAGTAGAAGGAAGGAGACTATCGAGCCTTTTCGCCTAAGCAAGGGGGGAGTAAATATGGAGGAAGATGAAAACTGGCTCAAATTTCTTATTAGAAGAGACTAATAAGAAAGGTATCATGTCCGCTAAACCACCAAGTATCCCATTATCATGTGGTTCATTCTGTGATGATCTTTCAGATGCCATGTCCATGCTGGCATTTGTTTGCGACTGAGACTTTGATGAGAAGATAGAGGTCTTTCAGCTGGGACCTGCAATACAGTTTCACAAGCAGCATGAATTTTTCTGGTATGATTTTGCTGAGTTCATAGTTGAAGAAATGAGACAGCAAATTGAGAATTATCAGGCGAAAAAAAAGTTTAGATTTCTTTTCTACCTGGTCCACATGTTCCTGCATCAAAATTCAGATTTCTTCACCCTATTTTTTCTACTATCAATTTTTGATGAGTAGAATAAAAGAAAACTGATGTCTACATGGACGCCTTTCCTTTCCGCATTATATGACTATTATGCGTTCGCGGACTATTTAATAGCCCCGATTTTGAATGATTTAATCGGAGAAGGTGATATCATCTGGATCACCAAGGAGCAGACTGGATTTATGTAGAGCTACACCCCTGCTTGTGACTAGTTGTTAGGCAGGGATTTTACAATCCTCTGAATGCGGGGTTTTACTGGCAAACCTTTCTTGCTCCTAGCTTGCGTCACGGATAGAGTGCTCCTGCTAGAAATTTTTCGGTAGGTGTGTGTCATTGATTTCACTTTCTGTAGCAACGGAAGGGTCAAGAAGAAGGGATTTTTCACTTGTCTAAAGAGTTTCAAGTCGATGACTCTGATTAAAAAACAATTGCACAAGTTGTTAGAAGAGAAGCTGGCACATCTAGGGTTGGTACTGGTAAACAATAAGTGGGAGTACAATCCTTTCAATGACTTACCAGAGCCACATATGAAAGTTACCCATGTTTTATGACCATACTAGAGAAGCGGCTTAATCCGCAGACGGATAGAGATGAGGATTTTGTTGAATTAGCGCAAATCCCTACATTGGACACTAGAGGCCCATGGCACAAATTCTACTTTCCAATGGTTGTGGCCAAGGATAATATTCTGATGGAGCGTAGCATGTACATCAAATTGAAGAAGGGTGAGGAATTGAGTGATGAAAAAATAAGAGCTTTCTAGAAATATCACCAGGAAATAGCACAGTTGGAAGCTCCTTATAATCAGCTGAAGGATGACTAGGAATTTGATAGATGGTGGAAGGAAAGCCACCCCAGCCCGAGCTCTAGTATTGACAGGAGCGAAGAGGGAGAGGGATCTGAGGAGTATGAAGAAGAACAACGGCATCGTCCTCCTCAACGCAAAAAGGCAAAGCTTCCAAGTAGGCTACCTATGTGGCCACAAACGTACGCTTTAATATATCAAGAGGCTCACATACACGCACTTGGGCCGCTAAACCGGCTAGGCTAATGCCTTAGCGGAAGGATTCGACTGCCGAAATTAGTGAGTGTCTGCTTGCAAAAAGGCAACACACGGAAAATATTATTGGAGGGGTTTTGCAAGAACCTGCCGAAGGAGAAGTGCCCATCGCTAGCCAGATACTGGAGTTTTCGGGGGAGTCACGAATGATCCTGGAACCACCACCGACTAGTCAACAGGTATATTTCACTCCTTCTTCTCTTACATCTCATTCCTTTGTATATGCCCCTACTTCACTGGCAACTCCTACCATAAGTCCAAGTCCTCCACCTTCTGCTTCTAGTCCAGTTCATTCGGTTGGATTTGCCCAGTTTTTGTAGGCCCACTCGTTTATAATTACTCCTTCGAGTATGCTCACGCTTACCGTTGCCGCTCAGACATTCCTCACCTCGCTTTCAGAAAATGTTCCCCTTGTTGGCCCCCATTCTTTTTCTGCTATGTTTACTGATCCTCTTCCATTGCAACAAGCTGATACCCAGTCAACAACTCCCCTTCCTCGGCCAATGAGCCTTATGACTGAATCCCTGATTTAGCCGCTACAAATGCCTAGCCCTACTGATAGTTCTCAAGCCAAGCTATGGAACATGCCACACTTTTCTCCACAAACAGTCACTCTCCAAAAGAAGCAAATGCGTGCGCCTATGAAAATTATCTATCCCTATGCCCCTGCTTTCTGGTGTTCCTTTCACAGGTGGGCTAGTTTCATCACTAGCCGAATTCATAACACAGATAGATTGTGGAAAAGAGGTGCGCACAAATAGAATGAGGCAATGCAAGGAAAATGATGACAATGCTCCTGCTGAGCCAAGAGTACAAGCTTCGTATGACGAGGCCTAGCAGGAATTAAAATTCGCGACCATGTACCCAAGGATAAGCAAGCCTCAAGGAGAAATGCAACCCGAAGACTATGAGATCTATGCTGTCGGACTTGACATGAAGGTATCCTGGCCACAAGATAAGGTCGAAATCATGGAGGAGACGCAACGGGTGGTCACTTCCAACTTTCTTAAAACTAGTCGCCAGTTAAAGAAGAAGGATGAGCAGCTCAAGGCAGCCAAAGAAAGGGTGAGTTTTCTAGAAACAAAAGAGAAATCCTTAGAGATAGATATCGCCTGAATGACTGAAAGGGTGCTGACAGCAGAGAATAAGAGGAACAGACTTCAGGAAAAAATTGTGAAGACCCAGATTACCGACCTAAGCTTAATAAAAGAATTGCAAAGCCAGAACCAAGCAGTGTGACGGAGCCTATAGTTAAAAGAGGAAGAGCTTGAATGCGTCCGCCTTGAGTATAGTCAGGGGATGGCACAAAAGGGTGAGGAGTTGGAGCGCTTATAGGAGCAATATGAGCAAAAAGTACATAAGAAAGAGACCGAATTTAAAAGTTTAAAGGCTAAACTGGAGGAGGAGCTCTGAGAGACAAAGACTTCTCTAGAGGAGCAATCAGTGAACCACTCCCGAGTTTAACAAAATTAGAATAAAGAAATGAGCAGCTATGCAGAGCAGTTGGCGTCCGAAAAAAGGAAGAAGGCAGAGTTAGATGAGGCCCTTATTTCAAGAAACGCAGAGATTTCTTCGCTTAAAGCCTCTCTGTTACCTGCCCCTACCCAACCTGATATTATTCTGTTGGTTAGACAATTATACATTTCTCACTAGGAGAAAGTCAAGACCTTTTGCCTAACACTGTAGCCTACCCTCCGATTTATCGACAGGGTATCAAGGCTCAATCAAGAGGCCCATGACATAATTGAGCAGTTCCCATGTTTCATCATGGAGAAGGTTCCTGAGGCAAGGGACTTGCTCAACAAGCTATACTCAGTCTCAGATGAAATCCTGGCCGGGGCGAGTATTGAAGATCAGGACACTGCTGCTCAAATGGCAAATAAATTCATTCATTGTCACTCTGCTTTCTAGCACACTAAGGTGACGACACCTTTTCTAGGTAAAGCACTGGATGGCATTTAGGGAAGTTTCTTTGAATTAGGCAAAATGGGGCTATTGTCCCTATTCCTCGAAGATGGCTCTATTGCCACAACTACACAGATTGTTGAGGTTATTGAACAAAAGGAGAACAACCCAGAGGCATTCAGGGAATTCAGCAGCTCCCCAATGATAGCTGACATTGAGGCGATCATTCATCCACTGTCACAGCTGGTTTTCCATATCCAAGCAGGTGCTGGCCTACTTGAGGTACTACCTCACAAGGAGGCTATTGATCTCCATGGGGCACAAGAAAATCTGCGCAGCATGGCAAAGCCATTCGAAAGTAAATTGTCGCCCTTACAAGCTACTCTTTCTAGACTCTGACTCTATTACCCTATGGATAAAGCTTTGGACTGCCGAACCAGAGAGATTTTTTGGGTTCTCCGTTCCTTATCTGAAACACCCCTGATAGTCGCCAAAAGCTGTTAAAATAAATATTCAAATAGCTCCCATTGGGTTTCTTTTGTAATTATGTGTTTGTCAGCCTGTGCATCGCCGAGTTTATTTGGATTTCTATCAAGTTTTGATCTACCACTTTGTGCATCTCCTCTTCGCAACTTCGGGTAACGGCTTCCCTTTCGGGTCTCGAAAGGCTGCGTTGGGCATCCACGTGTCACACAAACAAAAGGTTTTATGTCTTTTTTCCTTAAATGCTTCATGCGGGCTGCGAGAGCCTTCTACGGGGGCTATCATTTCTAAAGGCGTTGGCAGGCCCTACCTTCTACCAGGTGGCAACCATTCACAGATCTTTCAACCCAGCAGGGAGGTGAACAACTGCGGGCTGTGAAACACTGCCACGCATCTTTCGCACTCGGTTGATGCAGTTTTCCCTCCACTACAACAAGGACCTCAGCCCATTGGACACGTGTTGCATCTTTGCAATCTCTCGGCAGCAATGAAAGAAGTTTTCATTCGGGTAGCGACATGCTGCCACGTGCCTTACAACTTATCCTTGAAGCGGGCGATAGGTTGGCTGAAGAGGATGATGCTATTAGGGGCTGCTTATCATGGTTATTTGTAGTAATGGATAACACTTGTCACCTCGATCCTGGTTGGGACCACCTCCATCATTATGAGAGATGCACCTGCACCTGAATGATCGGATGCTATGTTCTAGCACAATACCGTTGTAACGACATTGGAAATCTTCTAATTCAGGCATCATTGCAGGGGATTGTGAGATCTTTTATGTTACAGTTCTCCAAAGCGGTGGGAGTTTTATCTCCTGTTATATATACTCTCTCTGTCGAGGAGCCAAAGGTCCAAAATTTTTTAGAGAAAACATACATACTGGTTTTTAGCAAGAGACATCGGGCCTCTTTTACTATTTTACTGGCAAGTAAATTTCAGACTGTGCCAACTGTTCGGCCTTTCTGTTTTTCATGTTTTGATTAAATGGTAAATTGTGCTCTATACTATCCTAAGCATTTCATTTGAAGGAACTTCTATATATTGAATACAAACTTGCTTACCTAAATCATGTCTAATGGCTCTTCTTAGTGGTAAGGATGTATACAATACTATTTTATGTCAATAAATGAATTGTTTATGCTATAGCTTTAAGTCTATGATGTTTGGAATGCGACAACACCATTTAGGCCCCTAAATCTATGATTTATCATGCCTATCAGCAGATTTTGGTGCATCACCTTAGATTAGATTTTGCTTCATTATATTTGTTTCCTTTTCCCTTTCCAAAAAACTATTATAGAAGAAGCTGAATTCTTTAAAATCTGGAGGTCACTCAGTTTGGCGCAAAGGGTCCCTCTTAAACTGAGTTTCCAATAAGGCACTGTTACCTCATCAATTTTTGGCGTCAACAGTTACTTTTGTTATCTCTTATGTGCATAAACAACTATTTTGCATGTGTGTACTTCAAAAGAAAATAATGATAAAGTTACCAAGTTTCAAAGTTACTACACAAGGGTTGCAAATGATAATAATAATGGTGGTTGTATTTGAGAAGGAATTAGGGAAGAAATTTCCTCTAATTTTTTTTGATAAACCTAAAGATTTTGAAACTCTATATGCATTTATAGAGAAGGTTGAGAAGGAATTGAAGTGGGAAAGCATTACATGGAAGATCTATTTATTTAGTGGCCATTGGAATGCTGACTTCCCTAATATATGACCTCAAGAATCAATTATAAATCAATAAAAGATTGAAAAGCTATATATTCTCTTTTTTGTAAGAGGATGGAATTTTGGAATAGAAAACTTTTGGGTTCTTTCACATTGTACAACAACAAAAGAGTGAGTTTTCTCTCATCATATAACAAAATATATACTAGGAAAAATACATAACTGATGTGATCTAGCTAAAGATGCCTGGATGAGATATAAAGCTTCCTAATGGTTATAATTCAGGAGTTAATGCACAGTAACATGGCATTCAAACAAAGGAGCAAACAAGGTTTGTTTACCAAATCACTGCGACCAAATGTTTGTATTAAGCACTTGAGTTACCCCCTTGTTGCATATCCTATTATGAATTCCCTAAAGTACTTGGATCTTATACAATTTTATGTGCATCTTCAGTTATTATAAAACACAAATAAACTCTTTATTAACTAATTAGACAAGTTTTCTACCTTTTTTTTTACTTTAGAAATGATAAGTTTTTCAAAAAAAAAATGATCTACATACCTGTAATCTCACAATGCTACTTATTTGTTCATGGTCCAAAGATTGGAAGACAATATACTCATCAATATAATTTATGAACTCAGGTCAAAAGGTGGCCTGTGCTGCTTCAATATAAAATAAGAATCCAAAAGCTTGATTACCCTTGTTGAACCAATTAACTTTAGCACTTTCATCTGTACATTTTTTTTCTACCCCCATTGTAACTCTATATAACCTCTTGTTCTTTAGTATTAGTTGAACCTTAGTTTTCCATTGATGGCAGTTAAATGGAATTAATAGAGGAACTAGAACATTTGAATCCATGCTTGTTGATTGTTGCAAAAAATTTAGAAGTGCAAAAAAGAAAAGATAGGAGGAAGAAGTACACACAACACAAGGCTATCCACAAGATAGTCAACTGTCCTATTGTAGCCAACCAATTAGGCCTCTTGGAGCAACATTTTTTTGGTCCATTGCTCTTTTTCTATTCACTGTCATGAAGGAAGGTTTTGAGGCCTTGTAGGGGCATATAATACCTGTCTAAGTTCAGTGGTTTGGGCTTGGTACAGGATTTTATGTGGATTTTATTCTGATTGTCCTACTGGGCAGGGCTACAAGGGTTAAAAGGGTAAAGAGGCCTAAAGGTTAGAGCGATGAGAAAATGGAGTTTCCTAAGTGAAAATTAGGGTATTAAGTTTTGGTTTGGTCCCATTTGACATGATTTAAGTGGTTACAAACCCTCTTGGTTGTGAGAGTACAAGAACCCTAGGTGAGTTGGGTCTTTTCCTTGAAGGAATAGTGGATTGGAAAGGTCCACTTAAAGAGTATTTGAGAGAGTTGTGCTAAGTTGGTGGTTTGATCATCTAGTTGATCATCTAAAGAAGCTTCCCCTACTTACTCTCAATCACTTATTCCTACATAGTTCACTATCCTTGGTCTTTCAATCACTTAATATATTCTTTCCATGTCACAAAACAAGAATCTTCTATCATGAATAAGGTTGTAGTATGAAGGCCTGAAGCATACTATGGGATCTACTCATTTCATATCAAATTGCCCCATAATAACCCTTGTTATTTTCATGATGGACATAAGCTAATGCATTATTCTTCAATTGTGACAAAAGCTTTATGGAGTTACCCTCTCAAATGACACATGAATGCATAAATTTGAGAGGAAGACATTAAGTTGAATGAATGTAAGTAGAATTTTTTTTGCATACCTGCAGATGGTACAAAATTTCATGGTTAAGTGGAAGCATCCCATCAACAACAAGATCCAAATATCTGTGTATCTATCTCAATCGAGCCTCTCAACCCTTCAAAGCTGTCTATTTTTCCACTAACCTATTATGCACAAAAAGTCAAAATTTAGAGTTATGTCACCACTAAAAACAAATGAAATAGAGCTTTGAAACCAAATCCACACACAATACAATGTGGTATTCATACAAAGCCATACAAACAAACTAAACTCAGAACATTGGAATGTAAACAACTTGAAATTATGATGTAGAGCATGGATTCAGTTTACTCAACTGGAGGCACATTTCACAATAATGGGTTCTTCATGTAAAACATCGGTACTAGGTTCAAATAGTAAAGAGATTGATGAAAGATAGAGGAATTAAAAAGATACTTGCATGTAATAATTAGATTGAGCTTCTTTTTGTTTCGAGAATAGTTTAATATTCTCTACTTAACAGGGCCAACCATGTGACGATGGAAGCTCATTTGGCCTCTCCCCCACCCCCCCTCACATCACTCTCAATTCCCCATACTCAATCATATAACATTAATCATTCATTCATCCATTAATAAAATATAGCATTCATTCATCCATCCATTAATAACATATAACATTCATTCATTCATCCATTAATAACATATAGCATTCATTCATTCAATTGTTACATATTATCAAAAATATGGTTGTCATAATATGATTCCAATCACTTTTTTTTTCTTTCTTTAATTTTGAAGCTAAAAAAATCTGAAGTGGAGTATCATTTTCTAAATCATTTGTCCCCCTTTAGTTGTTATACCCTCTTCTCTTGATCTTAATGTATGCCTAGTTGTGTACTAATCACGACGTGGAGGCCGCTTCAAGGGGTGGTCTGCTACAATAACAAAGAAATGTTAAATTGATATGTTTTATTATTATTATTACAAGTATTTTATTAATTAAAAGAACATTAGAGTGGTGCTCTTTACCTGATGGGGCCACATCATGTTCCTGATCTTGTCATATAGCCTTGCGCTCAACATGTTGAAGACCCTCTAAATCCTAATCGGGAGTTGAAACATGAAAGGTTACATTAATGAATACACCAATTGCAATTAAATATGTTTAAAAGAACATTAGAGTGGTCCTCTTTACCTAATGGGGCCACATCATGTTCCTGATCTTCTCTAGCCTGATCATTCTCAACATCATGTTGATCATGCTCTACATGCTCTAAAGTTGAAACATGAAAGGTTACATTAATTAATACACCAATTGCAATTAAAGATGTTTACTTTTATTAATCCATACTACATTTTGTATAGCACATGAATACATCTAGTACCGGGATGCACACCTTGACCTTCATCTGTAGGTTGTGCTCCACCCTCACCAGGCTGCATTCCAATGTTAGGTGGAGTATTATCATTGTATGTTTGTTTAAAAAAAATAGGCACATAATTACTTTATGGTGGAAATTAATATTGAATAGATTGCACAAGTATTCAATTTTAAATAAACTTTATTGAGTTTATTTACTTGCATGTTAGATGCAGTGGAAGATTGTGTTTGCCCAATCAAGACTCTTAGGCGTTCAGCCATGACTTCATAGCCATGCTGGAAGGCAATCTTCATTTCCTCTTTTGTGGGTGCTCTGTTGAATTCAGAGCCCTGCATTTTTGCATAAGATCATGAATTTTGCTTCTATGGTGTGATAAAACCAAAATTGTTTGCAATTTATTATTTGGATGCAATATTTCATTTATGGATACTTACAATTCTTGAGGCTAATTTCATATAACCACCAGAGTCAAGTTTGTGTTGCCCATTTTTTCCAGTCTTGCCTTTGTTTCCTTCGATGTGTTTGACAGCCTATGAAAATTTTGAAATACGTTAGATTATGTAAAAAGAAAGAGTAATCAATATATAATTACATTGTTGATAGTATCACATACCTTCCTTGGCCTGGTGGTGTCTTTCCTTTTTTATTTTCATTCTTCTCCTTTCCATCCGACACCAGGTCCTTCCACTCCCTCTTTGGAATCATGGGGGGACACACTTACTTTTTGTTCTTCTTTAAATGTGACCTATATTGGTCCCTCACATACTTTTATATGTACCAACTTTCTTAAGGACCTTTGTTCGGTTGAATGTTTTATCACCGAATAGCACAACTAAATGGTTAATGAGCTCATCCTTTAAATCTTTATTTTGGGCATTCCACTGTGTACGTATAGTGGGCCTGAAGAGCTTGAATGTTATATCACCTAGATGTTTATAAAAAACATCATTTCCTGCAAAATGATCATAGGATCATTAGTCTAAAAAGAGTGATCAATAAGTAAATTTTAATTGGATTATATATAATAATAATTAAAACATTTTAAATTACCTGGGACCTTCTCTATCTTTATGGGAATGAAATTCTCTATCACCACAAATGTGACTGGCAATGTTCCTGTACTAGTAATACGGGAAGATCCAGGAAATGCTGCTAAAACATCACCAACACTAGTGGCCTCTGCATCACCAATACTACCCGATGCATGCATGCTATGTGTTGCCGACATTTCAGTCAGAAATATAGGCATGGATGATGGGGTCGGATGATCATATGATGTATGTGCAGGAAGATCAGGATGGACACTTGTACCAACCCCTACTCTGCAAGTAGCACCTGCAATACCCTGATCATGGGCAACAACATCATGAGGATGCATAAAATCTTGTAAAAAAAAACACATATTTAGTTCATGACATAAAAGATTACAAATTATAAAACCATGAATGAAATTATGTTATAATTAAAGACCTCATGACAACTTACTTGCAAGTTTTGTACTCTCTCAGTCAATATTTTAACCCTCTCTCTTATCTCATTTATTTTAGGCACTATGAATAACAATTGAAGGATTTCTTCATTGCATTTTTTTTGTGTCTTCCTTATCATATCGATAGGGTTTGTTGAATATGTGATCTCATCATCCAATAACAGTGACTGCACCTCAACCCTATGGATGCTCTCCTCTACTGTTGGTGCCTTTCCCCGATTAGCTGTCTACAACAAGAATATTTAAAACATTATCGAAATTAACCCAATAAAATTATGAAAAAAACATAATAATAAAATATTTTGCTCGTATCTAATTTGTACAATTACAATGAGGTAAACCTGTCGGGTAGAATCACCTAAAGATGCATCAAGATCTGTGGTCTAGGCCAAAGCCTTCCCCGTACGATCAATGTCCTACTGTGACAAAAATTAAATATAAAAAAACATTACTAAAATGAAACCAATAGACTTACGAAAAAAGACATAATAATTAAATAGTATATTGGAGTCATTATTTGGAGTTTGGGTAAAATGGTATATAGTACATACCACCCCCATAGTAACTGTGTTTGTATCTAAGTGATTCAAATTGTAATCGATTAGCAACTCTTCCCCTGCAGTTATTTATTTTATCGCACATACGAATACACGGTTTCCCTCGTGCACCTCGAATATGCAATTGGGTTGCTTATTTGTTGACCCAGGTCGTGTACTATTTATAAGCCCTGTAATATTCCCTGATGCTTTTGGCCTTCCGTCAATGTACACAGCAAATCCTTTATTTTGATCCTTATCTTTTAGTTGTATATAATTTGCTAGCAGTGTATACCTACACATACTTTGTGTATATCGAACTAGCTGCATCTAATATTTGTAACTGTAATAGGGTCCGACATACTACATCAATTCAGTAACTTTGTCGTAACAGACCTTTATGCCGTCCATGCAAAATAGGCCCAAACCATGTAATGATGATGGTGCTATGTGATATATCCTCTCGTTGACACAAAAATCAGTGTTTATTGGAGGAAGTTCCCTGGGTACCCATTGTTTCCGTAGATGTTTGTACCTCAAGGGAACCTCGATGTCGCATATGCTCTCATCATCATAAGAACATGACCCCCCTTCAGCAAGAAAAAATTCCATATGTTTACGAAATTTTCTTCTAATCTTTTGACCTCTAGTTGATCTCCCTCTTTTAGACCTACTACATGTCTCGCTTTCCTCTTCTCTTCCTGAATTTCCCTCCCTCGAGGAATTCAGATCTAAAAAATACCTATTTGGTGGTACCTACACTCATAAGGATTTTGGATGAAGTTCTTTCATGGTTATGTGATCCCAAGGTGACATTATGATTAATCTATCATTCATCATTAGAATTTGACTGGTTATAAGGTAATCAAGTCTTGATAGATTGCAAGTTATTGTTACTACTGTCTAAATGTGTCCACAAATAAAATCAATGTATGAAGGAGACTATCCCTTGCACTTAATGACTTTAGAATTTGTAACAAGTGTTAAATGTGAATATGGTCCACTAGTTACACAACCAAGGCCTCAAATGTATTGTGCAGAAGAATGGTTTCACCATACATAATATTTTGGTTTAAGTTGTCTTGAAAAAGATGAATTAGAACACTAATAGACATAATTCAGGTGCATGTGTGAGGTGGTTCAGTTGTCCACTGATAAAATCCATATGTCTAAGTGGTTAACGGGGAGGGAGTGTGTACTAGGAATAGTTAAGTCATCATAAGTTTATATTTTGGCAATAAAAATTGTTTAAGTCATCTTAAATCTTCCTATGTCTAATTGCTTGGAGACTTTTGGTATGTTTAAGTTAGGATGAGTGGTTGCATCAATGTTCTAGGTCCCTATGACAAGGTTTCAACATCTTCAAATAGTGAAATTTAGTGTTCATAGTCATTTGAAACAACATTTTGATTCTTCAAAGGCTTGTAGTAGGTTTTGAGTCTTGGTGATAAGTTTCAATGTAATCACAAGGTCTCCATCCTCACTTTGTAAGCTTAGTGCACCTTCGAAAATTAAAGAATCAAAATTCCATGATGCAACTAGGTGCTTGAGGGGAGTTTCCTTGGTGTTTTGAAATGGTTTTGATGCCTTTTGACACCTCTTTAAGGCTCTTTGTATTCGGGCTTGTGGAAGGTGTATTAACTTGCCTTAACTAGGCAATCAGGTGTCTAAATGATGTTTTGTTAGTTCCCAATGTACAACCAATTCAAATTTCAGTTTTGGGATGTTAGGAAGGTTGGTTGAAGATATAAATAAGCCTCTCTTGGTCGAGGCATGTGGGTTGATGAATCATTTTGAAGTTCTAATGCAAAAGCTTGCTATTTTCTAGAAAATCTGTGTAAATTTCTTGTTCTACCTTGTGGTACAACCTCTATATGTACTATACAGGTAAATTCCTATTATGGTTAGATAGAGGGAAGACCTAAATTTCTTTTGGAGGTGATTTTACAAGTTTTCATTGAGTATAAAAGAAGATATCGCCAGTTTAGCAGGAATTGGTCTGAAAACCCTCAAAACTAGGGTTTTTATTGAAGAATGAATCTTTCTTCCATATCCATGTTGTAATAATGCTAATTCTTGGTGGGATGAAATATATTTTCATATTTTCTAGGTTTTGGATAATTGCATGCTATTTGGAGGAATTTTTGCAATGTTCTAGGCCTGGCATCCTCATGTGACAGACCTAGATTGTGAGGAAAAAAGTTGAGTTTTGATTGTTTGGGGTGATTTTAACTGTGAAGGAACTTAGGAGTGATAGAAATGGGTGTAACTAGCATGTAAGAACCTGTTTCAAGGATTTGGGGTGAAGGGGAGAGCCTAGATAGTCAATTGTCCTGTTGTAGCCTGCTAATTAGGCCTCTTGGAGTAGTGTTGTTTTAGTCCATTTATCTTTTACTATCCACTATCAAGAAAGAAGGTTTTGAGACTTTGTAGGGGTATATATTACTTGTCTAAGTTTAGTGGTTTTGGCCTAATATAAGCTTATATGTGGATTTTATTTTGACTGTCCTACCGAGCAGGGCTACAAGCCTTTTAGTGGTAAAGGGGCCTAGTGGTTAGAAAATGTAGTTTCCTAATTGCAAACTTGAGTGTCATGGTTTTGTTTAGTCCTATTTGACATGATACAAGTGGATACAAGACCTCTTTATTGTTTTAGGACAAGAACCCTAGTTGGGGGGGTCTTTTCCTTGAAGGAATAGTGGATTGGAAAGGTCCACTTAAAGAGTATCTGATAGAGTTATGCTAAGTTGGTGGTTTGATCATCTAGTTGATCATCTAAAGAAGCTTCCCTTGCTCACCAGTTCCTCTGAAAATTGATATTGATTAGCTGCTATCGTCCCTTTTTTAATAGAGGATTTTATATCATTCCAAAGCTCGCTTTATTATTGAATATGGGAACATGAGTCTATGTTGATATCTTTTTCATTGAAAGCTAAAGACTGAGAGGTACCTATTCCACCAAAATCATTTGAGACACAATCCTATCCTCATCCCTTATATCATATCTTTGGAAGTGTAAACCTTGATAAATGAACAACTTTGGAAGTTTTGACAAGGATGAAATGTATGAATGAAAAGGCATGTACAAGAAGCTATGAAGGTGGTTCAAATTTCCTTTAAGATCCAAGGTTGAAAAGAAAGAATAGTGAAAAATGCATTAGGTGGCGTATTTGAAGATTAACGAGTAGTCTTCTACAATAGGATCAACTAGAAAAAAAACCTTTCAGAGCATTTTTTAAAATCCTCATTAGGGTTCAAATGGCAATTTTATGTAAAGGAAAACGTGAAAGAAAATGGCGCATTCTAAAGCATAATAGTGGGGTAGGTCTTGTATGATGTCAAAAGGGGAGATTTGGGACTATGATGAAATAAAAAATCATATACATGACACTCCATGAGATTTTTTTATTTTTTTTTTAGACTGCAGGAATCGGGTAGCACGACCCCCTATAAACTGCAGTGCGCCTGGTAAACTTTTTAACGTGACCGGCGGCGCTGGCGCGACACGCCCTCCGGTACCACGGGACGGGGGGAGACTAGAACTCATGACCAGCAGAGCCGCAACGACACTCCATGAGATTAAGCAACTAGAAGACCTTAATTATTTTCCTAAGAGTTTTTGGAAGCTATCTCATTTGTGATGGGAGTTGTTTTGGCTATTTGTCCACATGAAGGGAAGTTTGAATGCACTATCATAATATTTTTCCTTGATAAGTAAAAGTGTGACAGCCAAGAGTAGGTTGATTCACTACCATGATGCCATATTTCTTTGAGGCATTTTTCCAAACAATTCACTGCCTTGTCTATGTTTCTTTCTATAGAATGATACATAAAGATTTATTCACTTTCTTCTTCAAAAATCATGGTATGCAATCAAGAGTTTTAAAAGAAGGAGTTTTAGAATATGGGAAATTTTGTTTTTAGGTCCATCTCTGAACCCTTGATTCTACCCTATGTAATGATTTAGCCAATTATATGTTAAGGTGGTTAGAATTTTAAAATATCTCTACTTAGATGTGAACTTTTATCCCTCAAGTCCTCAAATCTTTAGGTAATGTGTTGCAAGTGGAAGAAACAAGGTCTACTCTTCCCCATCTTAACTCGGGTTTTTATATCTCTCAAATCTGATGAGTGTATTCTACATATTTTGTGCTTTCAATTGAGTGATAATCAAACTAAACATGATATTGAAGTTTTGAGAAGTTTGAATTCTTGTTTTCTATGTAAAATGGATGGTCATCAAAGAAGGCATGGCCCAAAAATTATTAAGAATATTGATAGACTTGTAGCTAATAGAATTTCATCCTTGATTGTGTAGGAAATAATAAAATAGACAATAGAAAAATTTACGAGAATGAATTTGATACTTTAGATGAGATTCTTGACAAATTGGAGGACTCTCATTCTAGTGAGGCATATGTTGGTATCCTTGAATATATGCCTTTTTTCAACAATGAGCTTGCTCTTCTTGTTTTTTTTCAAGGATAATTCTAGGTAATAAAAAAATTCCCAAGAGCTTGCCTCAAAGAAATGTGGTCTC
>VDFB02152991.1:36117-50508 GCA_007258455.2 Sequoia sempervirens | reverse complement strand
AAAATTATTGCAATATCGTCAGTTGATAAACATATTTATTCTTGGCCGAATGTATGCAAAGAAAAAAATCTCAACATATATATACATCAATATAATTGAAAATAATTAAATAATATGGGTGAATAATATATTTATATGTACCTGTTTATCTCTTAAACCATATGATAAATCAATTTCCCTTTGTGTAACATTGGAATCTCCATTACGATGAGCTTCTTTAATCAATGAAGCCACACTTTCCTATGTTAATGTGTGACCAGATTGTTGACATTGTTCAATCCATACTGTCATCCAATTAAGATTGTTTGTGGCGTACAAATGTAGTGCATCCCACTCTTGACCAATTGTATAAAAAAAATGAAATTCACAAACGACATTAACAAATTCAAAAAATTAAAACATTTCAATAGTGATGTTAACAACCTTGAAATTAGTGTGTTTTATATTTCATGTGATCATAAAAGATTAAATGGTCAGTTGTAGAGGTGGTTGTTCGGTATTTGAGGTGTAAAGGCCTTTAAAAGGCATAAATTTATTATTGTAAACCCTCATAGGATGAGAAATAAAGAAGGTATAGCTGCTGTCCTCAAGAGTTTTGTGAGGAAAAACATGTGAAATGAGAGGTTCAAGCCTACGTTTCAACAAAATATGTATGGGAGATCTGATTTTATGAATTTTTACCCATGTGGAGACCTAATGGGTTGTGTCTGAGTTGTTTTTTAGGTCTCGGAGGTCATAGAAGTGCGAGATTGAATAAACCCTCGTGATTTTGGCCTAAAACAAGGGTTTTTGGGTTTGGAAAGAATTTGGTCGTACAAGTGGAATATTTTTATGGATTTGGAGGTTTGGAGGCATAAAAATTTCTTTCCCAAGATTTCATGGGAATATGCCAAGTTTAAAGACTAGTTGCTTTGTAAAATAGGCCTAATCAGCGTAATAAACACAACCTAGAAAGGGTGATTTTGGTGATTTGGTCCAAAGGACTTGTAATTTCCCTTGAATTATGTTTAATAACACCAAAATGGGTGTCTAAAACCATCAAGGTTTTGTATGGTGTTTTGGGAAATTTTAGAGTTATTGGGAAAAACTAGGTTTGCACTACTACAAGGATTCAAGGAGTCAAAGTGTGAAATTTGACTTTTGTTGTTTGTCAGGCTTTGAATTTTTTTTGGATTGTTTAAAGTGGTCATTCTAAACTTTTTGGAAGCCTCTTAAAGACAGGTTGATAGATTGGTTGAGTTGAGCCTCCTAGGTCTACATCAATTAGTTAATTACCACAGTGTAGTATGACTTTAATTTATAATTGATGTATATTGAAGATTAATAATTAAATAAGTAAAATATACATAAAAATAAAACTTAAAATGTATTATAATTACCTCTCACTTTCCTCAATATACCTTTCCCCATCAGGTACCCCCCTTCGAATTTGTTAATGGAGTTGAGATCCCAAATGCGATCTACATGGATCTTTATTGCAAACTTAGGAAGATATTCAATAATGTACACCATGGTCTGGTATACCATATATCCCTCCACCATAGAACCCTCAGGATGTGCTCTTTATCTAACCAAAACCTTCAAAACTTTCAAATGCCTCTCAACCATCCACATTGACCTTGTGTGTACAGGTCCACACAATTCAATCTCCTCAACTTGGTGTATGAGGTAGTGTTCTTATGCATTGAAAAATGTCGAAGGTAGACACTTTTTCATTTCACGCATTAGACGAGGAGTTTTTCTCTTCCAATAATTTATATATTTTTTATGGATTTCTTTAGATGACAACCATCTACAAGTGATTCAAGGTGCAAATATATTAATGAGATTTAACAACAATATACAATATGTTACATAACAAGTAAAACAAATAGAAATTATAAGATCTATACAATGAATTGAAAAAATATCGCTACTTACCTCATGTATTTTTCAAGATCATATATAACTTGCTTGACATTGTTGTCAAAGTTGTCTAGGAGAGATAGAGGTAAAACATATTGCAACAATTATAAAATGATCTTTTCATTATTGTTCCAAAAGTAGTAAACATAATACACTGAAAAGTACATGCAGTATACAAATATATATATAATATACCAAAATAATTACCTTAATGAAGGTATTCCAATCATGCATTTCATCCCTGACCCAAATTCACCTTTATTTGTTATGATATTGTTTATGTTTGCAACAAATCCTATGAGAAATTGAATTTTTCGTATGACTTCTTTTATAGCATTGCTTTGTTGCTCTATTAATAACCAAGGAAGGGCGCTTATATTAATTTGGTCTCCATCACTATTTAATTGAATGATATTTTTTATTGCATGATTGGCTTCCTGAATGTCACTACAAATTTTGACAATTTTTTCTTTGTCAAGTCTTCCATTCAATATTTTTCATAACGTTTTTGTTATATTCTTTCTGATATGCATTGTATCAAACAAATGCACAATTTGTAGTTGCTCATAGTAGGGCAAGCTACTAAATTGTCTAGGATAACTTTTCATTCCTTGTGGAATCAGACCATTAATGCCTTGATGACCTTCATGAAGCATATAATTTAAACAAATTAACAACGACAATCATTGTCAATTACAGCATGAGAAAACAAAACACAATATAAAAATATAAATTCCAAACATATCATTTATGATAGATAAACAATTTGATACGATGTATAACCTTGACGATTAATTCTATTATATTCCAAATTTCATAGGTGAGGTGTCATTCTTCATGGTTTTGATGTAGTCTCTTCTTTCCCATTGAAAATATGTTTTTCAGTAGCTTGATACTTTACGATTTTATGGATAAGTACTATAGTCATCAATCACCTTCTTTTCCTAAACTTGTTGAACTAATGAGATTTCATCTTGAACCAAATTGACATGCAAATTTTTATTCATTTCAGCATTTAAAAGATCATATATAATTGATTAAATATGTCAATTCCTCTTTACACCATACACACCTAATCGGTGATCATTTCAGTCACGCTAACCACAATCCTTCCAAAATTAAATATCAAGTAAAGTTGCAATTTAACGCTACAAATACAATTAAAAAATGTGCTAGCCCCCGGCATCACGAATTGTACATACAAACATTGCATGGAATTGAAATTGTCTTTGTCCTATTGGTCTGTAGACGCCATACATAGTGACGCCATTCCATAACTTTAGTAACTCATCGATAAGAGGCTCGATATATACATTCATATCTTTAACTTGGTACTTACCTAGTTGAATGAACATAAACATTACAAAATTATTATAACCATTTTACTGCAATATATATAAATTAATGTATATGACTATTAAATAAAAAAAATATAACTCATTATGCAACAAATAAGATAAACGGTGATCCTACTTCATGCTAGCGAAATTGGGATTTAAACAACATCAACAATCATTGCCACATTATGTGCCCTCTTATTGACATCCACTATGAATCGCTATTGGCTGATATCAAAATAAAGCCACACCGGAAGAAATAGACCTCAACTCTCCAAAACGGATCACACCATCACGCCAATGAAAGCCCCAGACAAGGCGCGCTCTTCTTTAAAGCAGCCATTTTTCTTCCACGCCCTAAATACAAAACTATCTCATATGCGATTCGTTAACGCCATCTCCACTTCTATTTCATGCATGGTAATCCATAATTTACACTAAGCTTTCGCACCTAAATAATCGTTGCATACATGGAATAATGGGAATATAATGAAGAACCTTGTGAGACACCTTTTTAGTTAGTTGATCTATTTGATATCTTTTGATATGACATTCCAGGCATTCTATTGCAAATTCATATTTTACGAGATATATAATACGATCATCGATAATGATCTATTGCTCGATATTCATCTAATATCTTCATAACATGTATAACCGGATATAAATGTATGAAAAATATTTGACGCTAAAAATAAAAAATTCACCAATCAAATCACAAAAAATAATTTGTTCATATAAAGAATATTAACGGTACATATTTCATCCTTTATTTACTAGTGATGAACTAACAACAATTAAAATAGATGAAAAAAGATGACATATATGACATACCTTAACATCCGTGAGATTGCTATGTTTGATAAACCATTCATAACCTTCAAGCTCAACAACAACAATATAGAAGGTATAAGAAATGTTTCCGACCTTCATAAAAGGGATTGTATGCCTCAAGTACAAGTAAAATGAACATCATCAAAGTTTCACGATCATCATGACTATGCCACTAAATGTGTCATGGATCAATGTATTTGTACCATCATCTTCAACTGTGGTTTTCTAGCACATGATCATCTTCTTCCATGGATCATTAACTTCATCTTTGATATTCACAACTCCATGTTCCCTCCGCTTGCAAAACCACATTCTCCTGTGGCTGATAATCCATATCTTGTGCCCTAGGGTGCCCCACCTTTATAATAATGATCGACACAAATAAACCATGATCATGATCGAGTGAGTTTTTATATATATCGAAATGCTAAAACAATATAAACATTCACAAATTCAATCAATATAAAGACATATAATGAACAACTTACCAATGGACGATAATCATGCCCCCCTTCAACATGACCATGCTTCCTACAATGTTTCTCAGCTGTTGTGATTAAAAGTCTTCTCATCTTTAAGCCCTTGCAATTATTGCAAGGACAATAACATTTCCCATCACCCTTTCTTTTCAATCTAGCCCACATTCTAGCAATTGTCTGTTCATTTTGTTCTGCACTAATATTATCTGACATGATTTTTCTTTACCAAGCTTGAATATTTAGATCTTAAAAAAGTATCAAAATTGAACTCTAATAATTTTTAATCATAGACAGGTAACAAAATCTAATAATTCTAATATTTTGCACCAAAAAAATTTGGCATGCAACCACCCCTGCAAAAGAGAAGATAGTCTGAAGTTAATGAACCAAAAAGCCACTTTAAAATGCTAATTCTAGGACTTATTAAATTCTGATTTTACTATGATTTCCAATTGTTATACTCCTAAAATCAGAATATTGAACTTGCACAACAAAATTTTGAAATGAAATTCTCAAAATGTACAAGTCTAAAAATGAAAACTGATGAGATGTTGCTTTAAAATATGATTTTCAAACCTAGAAGTACAAATCTAACTTCACAAATTAATTCTAGAAAAATACAATGACTACCCTCAACCTGGCGATATCTTCTTGAATTTTTTTTTCCCAAGAAAATTGTCCTTAGTTCTCCACAAATTGTCACAAGTAGAGAAAATTTGCAAGTATAGCAAAACATTGTCGCAATAAATAGGCAAACTCACTTTTATTCATGTCGGCCACAATTTCATTTTTTTTAAATTTTCCATTGTTGTCAAAATTTCAACAAAAATATTTGTCAAAATTTTGATGAAACTTCGTCAAAAGTTAGACAAAAACTAGGTTCATCGAAATTTCAACAAACTTCGGGGATAAAAATTAAAAAAATTAAAAATTACACTTCAAATTTCACAAGTAGCTGACAATACATCAAATTATAAACATTTCGTCAGAATTTTTCGTTGGATTTTACAATCAAATGAGTTAGTACGAGGTACTGGAAACTTGGACCAACTCTTCACACCTTATCTAGGTATCACACTATCTTTGGTGCTTCGTTAGACACGACGCAACTGGATTGAGGTACAAATTTTGCTCTCCCCCCTTTATATACCCCATTGGTAACACGTTGAAATCGTCCCTCGAGTGATGAAATCTCGGTAAGGTCCCACCAAAGGAAGAAGGTACTAGATGTTTTTGGTTGGTCCCTAGGTTCACACGTAGCGCAAGGGGAGAGCTTGGATGTACTAGCACCTCCTAGGTTAACATGACTAGACTAGAGTGAACTACGATTTCTCATCACCTAGGATTGCCAAATGGCGCAAGGGGGTTGAATACATCAACAACCCACTCGTAAACATAGCAAAAAAATAAATTTGACCCTCTACTTAGTTCTACATGTGCCTAGATTAGTATGAAAAATAACAAGCAAAGTAAACTAAAAGAGCTAGGACTGATCGTTTTGCAAGAAAATGTTAGTAGTTTTGAACCTCTGGCCTTGAACAAATGAGAAACAACTATATAGAATGTTAGAAAAATGAGGAACACTTCATAAACAAATGGGTTAGTGGGTCAGTACCTAAAAATGAACCAAAACGGAGTCGAAAACAAAAAGTTCAAGTCTCTTTTTTACCTCATATTCACCTCTATGAGAGGCAAATTCGCCTATTCTAGATATCAGGTTTGCATTTATTATCAACAAATTCACCCTTTTTAGAAGCAAATTTGTCTGTCTGCAGAAAGCAAGTTCCCCCAAATCAGGAGCAGGTTCGCTAGTTTCAGTGACATAAAGCATATTCACGCCTTTTTGACAGATAGGCGAATTTGCAAGAAGTAGATTTGCCTCTGTTGAGGTCAGGTTTGATTTTTTTGTTGCAGGTTTGCTTGTTTATGTAGTAGATTCACCCCTCTAAGGTGCAAATTTTCCTGTTTAGGGCGGATTCGCCCATAGGTGTAAACCTGAACCTTCAAAACTTGAAACAACAAAGAATGTGAAAGAACAGACCCTTTTGTGGGTCCCACTAGGCATGCCAAAAATGTGTGCAATGTGTTTTCTAATCCTAAATTATGCAAAACAAATGAAATACAAATGAAGAAAAACACAAAACAACACCTCAAGATTGGCCTATTTAAACTTGAACAAAGGAAAGGTGAAAACAAATAGATTACCTTGCCCAAGGTGATTGGTTGGTTGGCCCTGTTGATTTGATCATTTGTGTGCTCCTTTGGATGGAAAATCACATAAAACAAGATGCAAAATGATTTAGATGCAATGAGGGATGCAATGGTGAAAGTGGGTATTTGGATAAATGCACAAAATGGATGCCAAGTGAGCTTGAAAGTTGCAGCAATGGAGGATTATGTGAGAGCTTGAGTGCTTGAATGTGTGAATGAATGAAAATGATGTAAAAATACTCTTTTTTTAGGGGAAAGGCCTTTAAGGAATGAAGAGCTAGGATTTAGCCAACATGGACAAGATGAAGGGCTATAGTGAGTTGAGGACTCACAAGCCCTCACATCTTGCCATGTGGCAATGAGGTGTAAAGGGGGAAGGTGATGTGTAGGTACTTTAAAGTACCTTGGGATTGGGACAAGATCTCATAAAGGAGGTCCTTGTCCCCATGTGGGGGATGTGACACATGAGGAATTTAAAATTCCTCAATAATCCACATTGGGAAGAGAAGAACCTTGGATGAATAAATGTGAATTTTTAATTCACATGATGTGAAGGTACTTGAAAGTACCTTGGGATTGAGACAAGGTCTCCTCATAAAGGAGGTCCTTGTCCCCATGTAGGAGATGTGACACAACAAGAATTTAAAATTCCTTAATAACCCACATGGGGAAGAAGAAAGTCTTGGAGGAATAAATGTGAATTTTTAATTCACATGGGGAAGACATTACATTGGCTAAATAGAGAAAGCATTTATGAAGGTTGACTTGGAGGTATGCCATAAATGGTATGGGGATTAGGTTCACCTAATCATATGATTAAGGTTGTGCAAATAGGTGATTAAGGGGGCTAATGAGGGATTAGAAGCAAGTTTCAAGATATGGAGGATGTGACATTAATCCTAATTAAAGGTGTGCACACCTTAATCATGGATTAATTGAACTAATCTAGATTAGAGGGAGATTATGGAGGATGGGACAAGGAGAGAGAAAAAGAGGAATTTAAAATTGATTTAAATTCAAAGGCCAAATGACTAAATTAAATAAATTGATGTATATATTTAATTTAGAGAGGAAGGGGTAAAAGGTAAAATATTTAATTATTAAATTACATACCTTAAGAACCTTAGGAAAAGAGGGAATATTAATTAAATAAATCATTTAATTAATATTTATGGAGGATATGAAATAGATGAATAAAAAGGATAAATTTGACCATACAGAAGTGGTCAAATTCGGATGTCTACAAGTGGATTAACCTTTAGTGGTCTTTAACACATGGTTTTGTACTAGTTGTAATAGTCCATGGTTTTGGAGCTTATGGTTTTGAGCCCATGGTTTTGCATGTATGGATGATTTTCATTTAGGAGATGGTTATCACGATGTCGTGGATAGCTTGGTTACATGTTTTAGTGGGAGCTTTTGACAGTGATGGTTTGATGTTTATCTTGTTGCCATGTACAGCTTGGTATCACAGTTCAGTGGGAGCTTTGGTAGGATATGGTTATCTTCATGTGATTTGAAGAGGTTTTAACATCTTGTTTCATGGAGGACCCTTAGATTCTTTGGTAAAGGTGTTATTGTTCTTCCTTTTGGAGAGGATGTAGTTCTCTTTGGTTTTGAGTATTAATCATTTGCTTGGAGCTTCATGATTATGCAGGTTACATTTCAAGTTGGCATGGATTGATTGGTGGGTGTTCATGGATACTAGAGAGACTTGGGTTAGGCCGTATATTTCTTATGTTTAGAGATATATGTTGGAATGGTTACTAGTAAGAAAATATTTTTTAATAGTAAAGACCAAGAAGTCTACACTTGAAAATGGACGAGTCCATCATAGACCTGATGAGAAGATTGTCTTTATTGAAAGCCTATATTGCTTGGTGTTGTATGCACAGGACAATCTTGTATCCCACTCTTGGTGTGCTCAACAAGTAAATGGTCTAAGAGGTGTTTCCCACCTAATTATTAGATGCATTATTAATATGTATCTCGTCTTCTCTTATGCATTAGTCTTAAGAAGTAGATGCATGATTTTATGTATTTTTGTTCTCCTTGCAATCTTGAACTTGAGTTAGTTATGAGGATTTGGGTAGGAGAGGTATAGGAGATAGTTAGTGGCTTTAGGCATATTCCTTTATGTTGTGGGAATGTTTGGCTAAGTTTGATCTACTTTCTGTGAGAGGTTTACATCTAAGTTCTGCCATGTTTCATTATAAGTTGAATGGTTAGATTGTGATATCCTTTCAGTTTGGGAGTATTGAAGGAGATATTACTTTACATAGTTTGACACTATGATAGAGGAGTTAGCCACATCCTCTATGTCAAGTGTGATAGGAGGAATTGTTAATGTTATGATCTTGTTTTCAGATTTGACATTACCTATGCAGTGGGAGTTCTAGAAGGTATATGTATTCTGTATGAGAGGGTCACCTCTCTTGGACTAGTTACACTTTGCTATAGTGAGTTACTTCATAGGTTTTTTATCACATGTCTATGTGTGTTGTTACCTTGACATCTTATTTTGCAGGATGGTGGATATATAGGGACTTGTTTGCAGATTGATATCACAATGTCATGGAGAGCTTGGATACATAGTTTTGGTGTGAGCTTATGATAGTGATGTGGTTTTGGTTGTGTGCATCATGATGCCATGGGTTGCTCAATATCACAGTTTAGTGGGAGCATTTGGAAATGATGTGGATCCATTATTTATTTTGGATGGTTATCTTACAGATAAGTTCTCTTGGTGCAGGAAGGCCATTGGCCTTGAGTCCTATACTTGATTTATAATAATGATTCCTTGTTTAGAATAATTGCAATGCATATTGTCAAGTGGGAGAATGTTGGGAATAGGATTCCATTTAATTGCAATCCTAAACATATTTCATGTATCTCCTAATTCCTTGGAAAGTGTTCCCCAACACCAGGATTAGGAGATTAAATTCAAATGAAATGAACATGTAAATTGATATTTGTAATTATTTCTAAATGATAGAAACATGTGGAGATTCCCAAGAAGAGCTCCTACAAAATAGGAGCACACGGGGCATCCACATGGAAGGTGGAACCCACCTTGAGTTTAGTTAATTGTTTGGAGAAAGATAACACTTTAGTAATGCAAGTAAAGATCCTAGAAGTTAGGAATTGATATTTACATGAGTGGAGTTTAGTTTAGTTCATTTCAATATCAATTCAATTCAGTTTAGTTTAGTTTAGTTTAGTTATCTTCAATTGCATGTAGTTAGTTTGAGTTGCATGTAGTTGACTTCAGTTGACTTGAGCTACATGACTAATGACTTTAGTTGCATGATAGATAACAAGTTGATACTTTCAGTTAACAAGGGATGATCAATCATGCATGATGTTTGCATGAATGGTGGAGAGATTTATTTCAATTAATAGAGATTGACTTGGACCCACCTTGGGCACCCAAGTTGAGATCTTGGAGTTAACAACTTTTGCATGAGAAGATATTTACAAGGATCAGTTAAGTGGGGCCCATTCTTTGGTGCCAACTTTGAAGAGAAGCTTACAAGACATCTTCAAAACCAACAATCAGTTAAGACTTCAGTTTGGGATGCCCAAATTGATGAAGGACTTGGTTTGAAATATTTTTTTCATGGAAGAAATCTACTTGCACAAGAATGGCATAGATATTTGTGAGGAGCTTTATCCTCTTGTAATTGTCAACTCTTTGGAGTTTGCAGTTTTCACATTTGTCTATTTATTGCAGCAAGTTGAAGAGAGTTCCAAGAGAGTAATTTTGTGAAGCATGGCATGGGATGTGTGGATTCATGCTTGGACACATGAGAGTTTATTATAGGTTGTGAAGAATAATTGTTGAAGCAAAAAGAATCATCTCAATCAAGGATTGATACAATGTTATTGTAATCTTGTTCTAAGGTTAAATAATACAAGCACTATTGATTCTGGTGGTGGAGTTTTTTCCCAAAAGGGTTTCTCCACGTATATACTGTGTCACTTATATCTTCTAGTATTATTCTTCTAAAATATTTTGTCTACTTATAAAATTGGTAATAATGAATCTAAATAGATATTCACATACAAATAATTTGTAACAAGGAACACTTAATTAGATCTACAATCTCATAGGTTTACAAAGTATTAAGCTATAATAATTACCTTCATTTTCAACAGAAGCAAGGGAAGAGACATGAAGAGGTGAGGAATTAAGAAGAAGAGAGGGAGAGAGAGAGGAGGGGTGGGAGGGAGAGGTAGAGAAGGGAGAATGATAGAGAGGTGAGATAAAGAGAAGATATGGAGAGAGAGAGGAGTAGGGAGGGAGGGAAGAAGAGGTAGAGCGAGGAGGGAGGGAGGGAGAGGTAGAGAGGAGAGAGAGAGGTATGTGCAACCCTAAACCCTTCATCATCAATCATAAAACATAAACCAAAGGCCCTAAACCCTAAACCCCAAGCCCTAAACCTTAAACACTATATACTAAACAATACACCCAAAACCATCAATAATTAGAGAGAGGAAGAGAGGGAGAGGGAGAGAGGGGGTAGGGAGAGGGTTAGGGAGGGAGGGAGGGAGGGAGAGGTAGAGAGGGAAGGTGGGAGCAAGAGATAGGTAGAGAGAGATAGAGAGAGGTGAGAGAGGTGAGAGATATAGGTAGTGTTACCTATATTAGCTAACTAGCACAAACAAGTAGAGCTAAAGTGATATCAAATGAAAAAACAAGTACATTTTTTCCTGCTACCTTACAAACTTCTACATAAAAGAAATAGAAGACTATTATATCATACTACATTCACATAGATGCAAATAACATAGAAGAAAAATTGCAAAAATCTTTTCAAATGATAGTCTTTATTGATAGTATAAGTGTATAAGTCCTCACACAAGCCATGAGTTTAACTTGTTTAACACAAATGAAAGAAAGGATTATACATTTATAGATATTAACACAAAGTAATGGACATGTAAGGAAGGGCGACTCATTATTTCTTGACGAGTCTTCAGTTGAGTTGTCATGCATCTTTGTTCATCTGTCGCTTGTCCTACAACCCGCTTCTGCCTCCTTGCTACTCCAAGTTGCCTGCATCTGAGAAAATGATTGTTTTTAGAGAAATGAAGAGTCACTAATCCATACATGCACATACCTCTATAAACATACAATTTGAACCTCATTCACCTTAAACAGTTTGCATATCATGTCTAGGAAAACAAAAATGATCAAACACATTTGTCATATGCATATATTTCTAACATGTTTGCATTATGTGCAGATATAGGAAAATTTATGTTTCTATTTTAATTCATCAAATTGCATGTGGGTCAAAATGATGCTCCCACAAGGGTTGAGACCAACATGTTGAGTTTATCAAATAATGAGCTCATTCGAGCTTATTTAAGATGGAAATGTAATGTTAAAATCCATCATATTAACATGGTCATGATGTGATAGTGAACAGGCATACATAAAATGCTTCATTTACATCATGTTTCTCATCATTTATTGTTGTCATGTTTAAACATTCATGATGATCTATAGGAAAGTCATATAGAGCCTTTATAGCCATATATCAAACAATATTAATGATAAAGGCAACATGATGAAGCAAGTAAGACATGATGTTCGTGATAGAGAATTAATTTCAAAGGATGAAAGACAATCCTAATTGTCCATGTCAATGTGGAAAAGACAAGCTTCAAATTGCAAGATTCAGAAAAATCATAGTGTAATCATATACAATGCAGGAATTCAAATTTTGTCATAACCTATTGACAGTAAAGTAAAACAATCACTGTGTCTTCCCAACTCAGAGAAGATAATCTAAAATAATCTATCATTCCAGTTTAATGATGCAATCATTTCAAGCAAATACAAATGATTTAAGGACCATCCATATTCCAAACTCATCACGATTTCTCTGAAGGGAAGAATATAACATATTTTATGAGTCAATAGCAAGTCCATGAAAACTATAGAGACATGTGACACTAAAAATTCAAGAATTATTATGATATTAGATCTTGTTGAATTTCCAAGTGATGAGTATAAAACAAGATGAAGTAAAGATACAATAAAATGTTTATCATAGTGAAAGGATATTGTATAATATCACAATCACAAAGCTCTACATCAATGACAAGGATATTGCAATCATAAAAGTTGACAACAATCATAATAATAGCAATGAGAATCTTCTGAGAAAGTAGTGCACAAAAAATCTCCAAGGTGTTTCAAAGGGATACCCAGAAAGCCATAGGGTTTCATTGTTTATTTTTGTGATATGGGTCAAGCTTGAGTGAAACTTCTCAATCATCAAAATGGAGAGGAGGTGTTGATATTGCAGACTCACCCATATAAAGTTTATATCTTCATAATATATGGAGGGGTTTCATGCCAAAAAGCATGAGAACGGATCAAACACAATGAAATAAGTGATAGTGGCCAATCCTCATATACATTTGATTGTAGGGATTTGTACATTTTGCAAGAAATAGCAGAGTCAAAAACTCACATGGGTTTGGAAAGGGAAGTCATGAATGCTAAGAAGGGAGCTCTATTTGAGCACATACAAAAAAGTAAAGAAGCATCAAGGTTTTTCGAAGAACCAAAACCCAGAATATTATGTTTGCAGCTGCTTCTTTTAAGAGCAGGAGAGCTTTCATCATAATAAACCCAAAAAATCTTTCATCACCAATGGGTTCAAAATGAACAAGAAATAGAAAGCACTCATTATTTCATTCACATGGAGCTCGATTTGAGCATATCTCTGCTAAGGGAAATGAAGTAATATAGAAACCTTACCTTACGTTCCCTGACGGTTTCTCACATAATGATGCAATCAAACCCCTAGGTTTTTCTCACATAGAAGATTCAAGAAAGCTTGAACCATTACTCATCATGGTGGCCCAGAGTGGAAGAAGACATATAGAAAAGTGAAACAAAATTTAAATACATTAGAAAAGTCTCATGGTTGCGGCCTTAAGGCCCAAAATTTGTTTCAGAATGGAGTCAAAGAGTAGTAGAATGGTAGAAATCAACTTACCATCAAATCCTTTGGAAGATTTGACCTCACAGCAAAAGATTTGAGCTTGAATGGTGGAAGTGTTAGGGTTAGAGATGGCAGATCTAACAATTAACAAGTGGTATCAGAGCGAGTTGTGTTTCGATTATCGTCTGTAGGAAAGTCTCATGGTTGAGTGGGAGTCTCACGGTTGAGTGGGAGTAATGGCAGACGAGGGTAAGAAGGTTGAGAAGTTCAATGGGTAGAACTATCAATTATGGAAGATGCAGATGGAGGACTATCTCTATCAGAAGGATTTATGGCATCCATTGGAAGGGAAAGCCAAGAAACCTGCAGCAATGTCAGATGAGGACTAGGAGATCTTGGATAGAAAGGCTCTTGGCAGTATTCATCTATGCTTGGCACAATCGGTGGCGTTTAATATTACAACAACAAAGACAACTCAAGAGTTGATGGAAACCCTAGCGAAGTTATATGAAAATCCTTCTGCTTCGAATAAGGTATTTCTTATGAAGCGTTTATTTAATATGAAAATGGTAGAAGGTGGGTCAGTTACTGATCATTTGAATGAGTTTAATACGGTCACCAATCAATTAACTTCTATAAAAGTAAACTTTGATAGAAGAA
>VDFB02152991.1:0-34280 GCA_007258455.2 Sequoia sempervirens | reverse complement strand
AAGCAAGCACCTCGGCAATGGTACTTGAAATTTGATAGTTTTATGGCTGAGCAAGGCTACAGTCGATGTAATTCTGACCATTGTGTTTATTTTAAGTGGTTGGATAATGATAGCTACATTATTTCATGTTTATATGTTGATGATATGCTTGTAACTGGGTCTAACATGGACCACATAAGAGAGTTGAAACAACAGTTAGCAAAGTCTTTTGCTATGAAGGATTTGGGGGCAGTAAAACAAATCCTTGGTATGGAAATTCGTAGAGATAGGAAAAATAGAAAATTGTTTTTATCTCAGGCTAATTATGTTGAAAAGGTGTTGCAGAGATTTCATATGGAGAATGCAAAAGCTGTCAGTACACCTTTGCCTAGTCATGTCAAATTGACTAAGGATATGTGTCCAAAAACACAAGAGGAGGAAGAAAAAATGTCCAAGGTACCATATGCTTCAGCCATAGGTAGTTTGATGTATGCAATGGCATGCACAAGACTAGATATTGAACATGCCGTAGGAGTTGTTAGTAGGTATTTGAGTCATCCCAGAGTTGAGCATTGGAATGCGTAAAATGGATTCTCAGGTATTTGAGAGGTACATCCAATAATTGTTTATGTTTTGGGGGCTCTAATACTGATTTAAAAGGCTATGTTGACTCAGATTTAGCAGGGGATATAGATACCAGGCGGAGTACCATAGGTTATCTATTTATAGTTGGTGGGACAACAGTGAGTTGGATTTCTTGATTGTAGAAGTTGGTTGCTTTATCCACCACAGAGGCAGAGTATGTTGCTGCAACAGAGGCGGCAAAGGAGATGATATGGCTGCAACTTTTCATGGATGAGTTGGGAAAACAACAGGCTAGAAATTACTTATTTATAGAGAGTCAGAGTGCTATACATCTTGCAAAGAATTCTGCTTTGCATTCTAAAACAAAACACATATAGTTGAGATATCATTTCATTCGGTCAATGTTGGAGGATGGACAGGTCAAGCTAGACAAGATATGTTTATGAAGGAAGTGACAAGGGAGAAGCTGAGCTCCTCTTCAGCTTTGGTTGGTCTTCAACGTTGAATTCAAGTATAATAGAGCAACAAGGTCCAAGGTACTTATTTCCAGTGGGAGTTGTAATTGCAGCAGTGTCATCCAGGATCAGTCTCCAAGTGGGAGATTGTGGTGGTGTGGAGCCTGATCAGTCTCCAAGTGGGAGATTGTTGGTATGTGGCAAGCCGATCATGCTATACTATATAGCCCATGGTATACTGTACACTTTGGCCCCCTGTCCTACTTTTTCGCGTGATCACCGAAAAAGGGAAAATCAATGAAAAAAAGAAAAATCCAATTTTGTAGAACCCAGAAATTTGGAAGCTTCTAAGCTTGTTAAAAAGGGGTTCAGATGGGTATTACTATATGAGGAAAAACGTGATTATTCGCAAGATTGTAATAGGGTTTTTACTAGATAATAAAAGTATTGGATGGCTGCGGTTTGGTGGATGTAGCCCGGATTGGGTGAACCGCGTTAAATTCTTTGTGTTATGATTTATTCTGTGTATGTTTTAGTTTCCCTGTTTATTATATAAAATCTACATTTAATTGTTAGATCTACCATCTCTAACCCTAACAGGAAGTTTCAGATCAAAACCCTACCCAGGCATGGCGGCGCTCTATCTTCTCCAGAAAACTCCAAATGCAAAGTATAAGAATGTTTAGGGTTTTGAATGTTTTAACTCAATAACCTAATCATTTTAGGGATTTTTGCCTTATGATTTTCATAAATCATTGCATATTATTACCACTGTGGTCTTGAATTTTAAGTAAAAACACCTAATGATAGTGAAGAAGCCCGTGAGTTTTTGATCTTTTATTTCAAAATTTATCATTTGACTTTAAAATGATCACTTAGTTTGACTTCTTTATTTTGCATAACTTAGATAAAGTTCAATATTGTAATATTAAATATTAATGGTGATAATCAATAAACATTACCTTAATATTTAATATGTAATACTCAAAAGGAAAAAGAAAGAATTATTACATACTAAATATTAAAATAATCATATTGATTATGTTTAATATTTGATCAGATATATCCTTTTTACTCAAATCATGCAAAATGCACAAGTGAAATTGAATTGAAGATAGTAGGTGTCTTTTGGAGTTCTATTTGTGACTTTGAGTCAAAATGAGATCTTTTTTGCGGGCCTTTTGATCACACGACTTAAGGAGGAGCTTACAATGTGATGAGTTAAGCTTACTTTAGTTTTGGGTCCTCTTTTATAGGCTTTCCTTTTCTATTCGTGAGAGAGTTTTTGGGATGATTTTTTCACTTTTAGTTCCATCTACATGCACTCATGAGCTATTTGGAGTTACATTTCAGTTACTTGTAGTATGAGATAGAGTTTTGAGTTGTTTAAGCTCAATTTGCAGCATTGGTAGGCCCCTTTTTCAGGTAGTTTTTTTTTGCTCGTGAATAGCTTTGAAGTAAAATATTTTGACTTCAGTTATCTCCTCTTGGATTTTTTGGAGCCCTTTACTATATATAGGAAAAATAATTAGTATTTTTTCTTTAGTTTTTTCTAGTTCATCTTATGTTGTAATTTTCAGAGTTCTAGAGCAGAGGTGAAAAGTTTGTAATTCATTTTCAGTGATCAATACAACATTGCAACACCTTTTTGAGAGTAATATGAAGCAGTTTTCCTTCTCATTCTTTCTGAAACTGTGTACTTAGTGATTGGTGTAGTTTTATGTGATTTATTTTTCCTTATGATTGCATCTCATGGTAGTACCTTTATGTAGAGTTACATATATTTGCAAGTTATAAGTTGTGCTTATAATGTAATCAGTCTTAAGTTGTGGGAAAACATCCTTTCTCCCACTTAGTTTGTGAGTATTGAGCATTCTTATAAATTGTTGATGCAAAGTTTTATGGGTTTTTGAGTTGTGCAAAGATAGGTTTTATTACTGTTTTTTCTGTGTGTTTCCATTTGAGTAGAGTTCATTAAGTTATTTGGTGCATCACCTTTAGGATTAGATTTCATTTTTATATGCTTTTTCCTCCTTACTCTTTTCTTTGCAAAGACATTAGTAGACCATATTAGGTGAGATATCAAGGGGAGCCAACCCTTTCTCTAGAGGTTCATTCTCATTACAAGATACCCATAGCCTAAGAATATTCACATGTGTCACAAACTTGCTGAGTTAATAGACAAGCAAAAGGGTGCAAGTTCTTGTGACAATAGTTTTTGGCATGCCCAGTGGTACTTTGAGCTGATTATTAGTTCAAAAAAGAAGAGTTTCATTTTGTTGCTATTTTGGTGTGAGCAGCAGTATTCTTAACCTTTGGAAGCAAGATCCACATACACCTGGCGACTCTGAACTCAAATGTATTGGTTTCAAAAGTCTAAGTGCTAGTATGTTTTAAAACAAATCTATTAATTCTTATTTCTAGCTCTTTGAATGTGTAGAAATGCCAATTTTTCATGAAGATATGTACTTTAACCTCCCATATCATGAGAACGCTGCCCCTACAACTTATCAACCTTATTTAAGCAACCACAATGTTGGTTTTAATCCAAATAGCCCTGCTTCAGCTAGTAACCAGCATGCACATCATACTTACCACCCACCAACCCAATCCCAAGAAGGTCATTCCACTCCAAATTAGCATGTTGTAGAGCTTAGTGAGATAAAAGGCATATTGCAAGCCCTTGGCAATAAAAAAAAAAGGATACAACAAACGTTACAAGACTATATTGATCGGATGGATGAGATCAACAAAATCTTAAATCAACAGCAAGATGAGTGGGCTTATCAATACTATCTCCATGAACAAGAGGAGTTGAATCTTCAAGCACAATTTCATAGGCAAGAATTGGAGGCACAAGGAAGGAAGTTTGTGAATCTTTTTGCAAAAGAGTTACTTTAACAAAAAGAAAGATATGACCAGAAGATTGCAAAGTTAGAAGCACAATCAATTTCTCCTCCTTCATTGAGAGAATTCATACTTCACCAAGAGGTTCATCCACCTAGTAGCTTTCCAAACCTATTCTTTGGTAAAGAATTTCCTTTGTTTAACACCATGTGCTTCATACAAAATGAGCCCATACATGAGCAAGTTCAACTTGCAATTCTTCAATAGCAGACTCTTGAAAAACCTATTTTCCTTCAAACAACCCAAGAAGTTCCACAAGCTGATATAGTGGGACCTATTACATCTCAAGAGAGTTGTTATGTTGAGCATAATAAGCTAGAGCAGCAAGTTATAGAGCAAGAAATTGGTGATCAATATGAGGTTTTGCATAGTTTTTTCAATGAACTTCCACTTTTCTTTGAAGATCAGGAGGTTGTTCAATGTTCAATGCCACCAAATCAGTTGGAACAACAAAATGAAGATACAAAGGAAGGTAATGTTGAAGGTACTAATGATCAAGTTTTCAATTTCCTATTTCATGAACTCCCTTATTTTAATGATTGAAATAAGGAAAGCATGCCCATGTTAATGCAAAATCAAATTCATGAGCAATATGAAGGAAATAATTTTGTTTCTTATGAGCAAGAAGTTGTTGTTCAAATTGAACAAGTTCCCAGATGAAACATGGATAGGAGTTGCAATTACATCAAAATTGGCACTGTTTTGCTGAAAAGTGAAGAATATCTAAAGGAAGATTCTTTTTGGGATGATTTAGAAGGTTTTTGTTCAACCATGGATATTAAGGCAACACCTATTGAAGTGGAAATTCATGATCATCAAGAGAAGGATGAGCAAGATATTGTGGTTTTTCTTGAACCACATGAACTAATTCTTTCCAATCAACAAAATCAGGTTGAAGAAGCAGGTCATCAACTTGAGATCGGTAAGGAGAGTTCAAGTTTCATTCACACAAAAGGATGTCCTATTAGGCATCTAGTCCATTTGAAGGCTAAGAAGACAACACAAAACAAGCTTTCACCCAAGCATGCAACTTCGATGAAAGGACATCATTCTTGGCATGTTTATGCTCTTTCAAGCAGTGGTATATATGAGCAAAATGAAGAGGTAATCCACTATGTCTTCAATCTTAAAGTAATACTGCAATTTTTTGTAAGACATCTCTTTGTTTCTCAACTTTTCTATGTTGTTCATCAACATGTAATACATCCTAGGTTGGGAAGAAAAGGATGATATTTTTTTAAACCAGTAAATGGATTTGTTTGAGCAATTTTCATTCTTGGTTAGGGTAGGTTAGAGTAAGGTTCTGTCAGTTTTAGATTTTCATTTCCATAAGTTCTTTTCAAGCATAGTTAGGTAGTTGTCATTTTGAGGTTTGTTTTCAATAAGTTTCCAAGTTGTTTTGAGTTCTCCTGTTGAGTTACAACATTGAAAGCAATTTTTTTCGGAACCATTTGTTAGGTTGGCAAAGTGACTTTGTACCCAATGGAAAGCCTAGGCAATGGGTTTTGATGTTTAGCAAGAAAATATTTAGTATATGTCACTAGAAATGCTACCTATTTTAGCTATCTAGCTCAAACAAGTAGAGCTAAAGTGATATCAAATGAAAAAATAAGTACATTTTTTCCTGCTACCTTACAAGCTTCTGCATAAAAGAAATAGAAGACTATTCTATCATACTGCATTCACACAGATGCAAATAACATAGAAGAAAGATTGCAAAAATCTTTTCAAATGATAGTCTTTATTGATAGTATAAGTGTATAAGTCCTCACACAAGCCATGAGTTTAACTTTTTTAACACAAATGAAAGAAAGGATTATACATTTATAGATATTAATAAAAAGGAATGGACATGTAAGGAAGGGTGACTCGTCATTTCCTGATGAGTCTTCAATTGAGTTATCATGCATCTTTGTCTATCTATCGCTTGTCATGCAACCCGCTTCTACCTCCTTGCTGCTCTAAGTTGCCTGCATCTAAGAAAAGGATTGTTTTTAGAGAAATGAAAAGTCACTAATCCATACATGCACATACCTCTATAAACATACAATTTGATCCTCATTCACATTAAATAGTTTTCATATCATGTCTAGGAAAACAAAAATGATCAAACACATTTGTCATATGCATATATTTCTAACATGTTTGTGTTATGTTCAGATACAAGAAAAGTAATGTTGCCATTTTAATTCATCAAATTACAACATGTGGGTCAAAATGTGGCTCCCACAAGGGTTGATCCCAACATGTTGAGTTTATCAAATAATGAGCTCATTCGAGCTTATTTAAGAGGGAAATGCAATGTTTAAAGCCATCATATTAATATGGTCATGATGTGATAGTCAACAAGCATACATATAATGCTTCATTTACATCATGTTTCTCATCATTTATTATTTTCATGTTTAAACATTCACAATGATCTACAGGAAATTCATACAAAGCCTTTATAGCCATATATCAAATAGTATTCAGGATAAAGGTAGCATGATGCTCATGATAGAGCATTAATTTCAAAGGATGAAAGACAACCCTAATTCTTCATGTCAATGTGGAAAAGACAAGCCTGAAAATGCAAGATTCAGAAAAATCGTAGTGCAGTCATATACAATGGAGGAATTCAACTTATATCATAACCTATTGATAGTAAAGTACAACATTCACAGTGTCTTCCCTAACTCAGAGAAGATAATCTCTAATGTACTGTCATTCCAGTTTAATGATGCAATCATTTCAAGTACAGACAAATGATTTAAGGACAATCCATTTCAAAACTCATCACGGTTTCTTTGAAGGGAAGAATATAACATATTTTATGAGTCAATAGCACATCCATGAAAACTACAGAGACATGTGACACTACAAATTCAAGAATTATTATGACATTAGATCTTGTTGAATTGCCAAGTGATGAGTATAAAACAAGATGATGTAAAGATATAGTAAAATCTTTATCATAGTGAAAGGATATTGTATAATATCACAGTCACAAAGCTCTACATCAATGACAAGGATATTACAGTCATATAAGTTGACAACAGTCATAATAAAAGCAATGAGAATCTTCTGAGAAAGCAGTTCACAACAAATTAAAGGTGTTTCAAAGGGATACCCAAAATGCCATAGGGTTTCATTGTTTATTTTTGTGTTATGGGTAAGGATTGAGCGAAGCTTCTCAATCATCAAAATGGAGAGGAGATGTTGATATTGCAGATTCACCCATATAAATTTTATATCTTTAGAATATATGGAGGGGTTTTATGCCAGAAAGCATGAGAATGGATCAAGCACAAGGAAATAAGTGACGGAGGTCAAGCCTCATATAAATTTGGTTTTAGGGATTTGCACATTTTGCAAGAAATAACAAAGGCAAAAAATCACATGGGTTTGCAAAGGGAAGTCATGAATGCTAAGAAGGGAGATTTATTTAAGCACATATAGAGAAGTAAAGAAGCATTAAGGTTTTTCAAAGAAAAAAAACCTAGAATATTATGTTTGTAGCTGCATCTTTTAAGAGCAGGAGAGCTTTCATCATAATAAATCCAAAAAATATTTCATCACAAATGGGTTCAAAATGAACAATAAATAGCAAGCACTCATTAGTTCATTCGCATGGAGCTTGATTTCAGCATATCTCTGTTGAGGGAAATGAAGTAATATAGATGTAAGGGAAAGGGGAGGGCGTCTCATAGAAACCTCCATAACAATAGTGCCTTCGGTAACTTTCATTTCAATTAGGTTGCCTCAAAGACACGTACAACTATTTCCTAAAGAGGAAACAAACACAGTTTATTTCCCACATTGATCCTTCTGAGAGAAGCACATGTAAATTCAACAACATGCATTAATAGATTCTACAACAAGAATCAACAGACATGAAAGATAAGACAAAAACCAAAACAAATAGATTTACATGGGGAAAATCCTTTCAGATAAAAAACCCCACACTCCAAAGATTGAGCCATTATATTATTCAACAACAAACGGTTACAATATAATTTCAGGCTCATAGCCTTTTCAGAGATTACATCTTGTTCATTCTGGATACAACTGGTGGCAACTGATCACTTAGTACACAGGAGAGAGTTCGGCAACATAACCCTACCTCTACTTCGGCCTCATGGCCTTGGCCTTTCAGCCAACCACTCGACTCTCTCTCTTCTTCTCTTCGGCTCTTAGACACCCTGCATAGAACATCCAATGCATACATTTATACATTCATTCTCTACAGCCTTTGTGAAATGGTTTGATACCAACTGTCGTATCACAACGGTCGTATCAACTAGCTCATCATCGTAGATGTTTCCACTTCCTTGCATGGAAGATAATGTGTCCAGGTCACACCATGTAGGATATCCTTTCACTCGGTCAAAGGTGTTCAACCTGTGTCACATGTCAGTGAGACACTAATCGTGTCTCCCTGATGCCACAAATCCCATATCATCATTATTGCTAAGAGTCTTCACTATTGGTAAGACATTTTACTGAGTCCATAAAGCTATCGTTGAGACTTTTCCATGTCACCAAGACCTCACACCAAAGATCACAAGGTATTCTGAAGAGTTCATCAGTCGGCAAGACTATCGCTCTTCACCAAGACTTCATAACGAGCTCATCATGTTATACCGAACTCCAAACAACAGTCGGCAAGACATATGCTTTCGCTGAGACATTACTCCAAAATCTTCAAGTCATATCGAGTACCGAACAGTCACCAAGAGTCATACCGACAAGCATCGGCGAGAGTTCCCTCATCGGCAAGACTCATTCCACTCACCAAGAGGTTACACCGAGACTTCTCAAGTTACACCAAAGCACCTGACAGTCAGCAAGATATTCATCTTTCGCCAAGACATCATACCGATGCCTTCAAGTCACACAAAAGTGCTTGATAGTTGGCAAGACATTCGTCTTTCACCAAGACATCACACCAAGCACACCATGTCATACCGAGTCAGCAAGACTTTTGTCTTTCGCTAAGACCTTACACCGAGTGAACAAGTCATCCTGAAGACTATCGGCGAGACTCTCCAAGTCGGCAAGACTTCACACCGAAGTCTTTTGTCACCGTGAAGGCACCGAGGTAAATCCCTGTCGATGAGACCTTCATCGATTGCTGGGGCATCATACCGAAACAAGCCTTTTCGGCCAAGGGTCTCCTCGACATCTCTTGTCACTCAAAGTCTTATTGAACCCTTTGTTACCTATCGACGAGACGTCACCCTGCCGCCAAGACTTCATATCGAACCCTTATGTCACATCGATGACCCGAAAGCAATAGTAACAGTGAGACTTTCCAAGTTGCCAAGACTTCATCCTGAAACATGAGTTTCTCCAATGACTCTAGAAGATAACTATTGGTAAGACCTTATACCGAAAAATAACCCTTACGGCCAAGTCTCCCTGATATTCGATAGACACTAACTGTTGGCCAGACATCTCCCAGTCACCAAGACTTCCTGTCGATGAGAGAAAGTCATACCAATTATCACATCAGCCAGATAGACCAAAGGTCATGTCGATATCAGCAATACTTCCTATCATCGCCGAGACATCATTCCAAAAGTCCAAGTTACACCGAAGGTTTCAGATGTCAATCGCTAAGACATTCAAGAGGTCACAACGATAGTTCAGGAAACTAGTAGATTGACCAGACAACATGAATGTCACAGTGACCATGCTTTCTCAGAAGTTTTAGCCTGTGAGATTGAGGCATCAATCCCAAAAATCTCCCACTTGACGAAGAACACATAGGCACCTCCAAAGCAACCAAGAACTAAGATCACACTAGCTCCACCAATTTAGACCCCGCAATACTCAAGACACCCAATCAACAAGATTCCACTGATAACAGTCCAAGGGACAATCTACAACAAAGACCAGGCATCCAACTACAACTTACTATCCAACAAACACAACCGAAAAACAACCAATCACAGCCTTCTAGGAAGCCTCATAGACCTCAAACATGCTCTCATGCTCCATCAAGAATTTTGCTCCAACATCCAAGATGTCCACCATTCAGGCAACAATCCTTGTCATCTTCCAACATGGCACATGTGGAAGAAAGATACAAGCCAAGGTGAATAAGCACCATTCCAACAAACACAAGCAAAAGATCCCAGTGATATCAACAACAAGATACTGCTACCACTTCACTATGCTCAAAAGCTATACAAAAGTAATATCAACTTCAAAGCTTTAAACAAAACACAACAGTGAAGTCATTGTCCAGAAACAAGATAAACAACACCAGCTAGAACAATAATTAGACCGACTACTTCCATCCAATTGATAAACCCACACGACTGAAAAATAGCACCCACAGCTCGTGCTATTCCAACCAACCTCACATACCTCAAAGGTATCAGCATTAGTAAACTCATGTTGCTCAAAAACAACCCATCAACAGGGAATGCAAGCTTCAAGTGTCAACTAGTCAAAGAAGACAAAACACAACAGGAACTTCCACTGTCTGAGTAATCCAAAGATATCACAAGTCTACCAATTACAACACATAGAACATGTAACCATGTAGTACCAAGGAAGTATCCACAATGACATGCACAACTTGCAACAAACTATTACAGGAAACATTTTTCTCACCACAAACCTTCACGGCCATAGAGAGAAACTTTGCACATCATATTCCTGTAGAATATCCTCCTACATACACTTCTAACAGCTAGCTATGTCAAGAATGATCTTCTTCATGACCCAAAAGAAAATCCTTAACAACATCCATTCGTTCAATCACCAAGATCAAACCAATTTAAAAAACAACATGGATGTAAGCATCTCAAAGAAGATCAAACTAGTTCATTCCCCATTTCAGGAAATCATCCCATACATTATCTCCTACCATTTCTCATCAGTAAATAACATAACACAAAAGCTCTAGGAGATAAACAAACTATACATCTTCCACCATGAATCCTCCAGAACCATTAAACAACAATTCAAGATCCATATCATGAAAGTGAACAAAAACCACATCTAAAAAATATAATGGGCCAAATACCTTTCAGATAAACCATCAAGCAGACCAAGAGTGTGAACGAGAATACTCCTTCAAGATATACAAGTCATCATGACTAATCCAAGAGTAATCTCCTCATAGGTCTCTTATTGAACTCACGTTCAACCAAGGTGTAGGCTTCTCGAACTTTCTACTAAAAATCTCATCAAGAGTAACAATCAACAACACCTCTCTCATAAAAGAAAGACAACCTCACCTTATTCTCCATGTATCCATGAGTGCTAGCAACTGATCATCTCATGCTAAACTTCAACTGCATTACTGCACTATCACGAAGTATCAAGCAAATAATCAAAGCACCCAATACACAAAGAATTACCAAACCACTGTCAAAGCTCCAATCAGCTGAATCAGGAACTTATCATGACACCATGATCTACATATCCCCTCAGGAGATACCATGATTCAAGTGACTTCACCATGGTCTAATGCACAATGCCAAAAGTCCAGTGCACCAAGAGTATACCATGACATAAAAGCAAATAGACTCAAAACCAACATCACCTATCAAGCACCACCAACACCTCAGCCAAAGGCTCCAAGCATCCTCCATGGTTCCAAGATGTTGCACATCTTCAAATAATGTCCATGCAAATGTGAAAGAACCCTTATACAGTAACAGGATCCCAAGAAACATCTGCAACACTAAAGAAGACCATTCACCACCATGTGATGAACCCACAATCACTGCTAGAGCTCCCACTGAAATGTGACACCCGAGCTCTCCAAGCATCATGACCAACTGCTTTAGGTTCCCATAACTGACCATTCAAGTACTCAAGAATATCCATCCTCTCATCTCAAAGTAATCACACCAATGTACAAGTGACCACATACAAGGCTAGCTAACAAGTCTGGACATGCAAATAATCAACCTCGTGGATAAAGATAGTCCACATCCAAGTTATCTCAATACAACCAATGGGTAGCTAATCCATCAACCGTATAACTCGTAGATCACAAACATAGAACATGCAAACCCATCATCGCATTGGAAACAACACTGAGATTTCAAAGAGAATAACCATGTAGACAACATGACTCAAACACCAGATCATGCCAGATCTGATTTTCCAATCATGTCCACAATGAGCACCATAATCAAGAAACCCACAAGCATCACCACAAGAATGCTGAGTGAAAAATCACGTACCAACACTCCCATGCAGAGAAGAAATCACACCTCTCAAACCATGCACAAAGCATGCATGCAGAATTGCAACTATCTCATCTAGCAACACCCCAAAAGTTAGGCTCTAGAAAATAGCTTATCAACAGCTCCACATAACCACAAGTTTTTCTTAACTGTGTAAAACCTACAAAACCACTGAGCCATGCAAATACAAAACATCCTTAAAAAGGAATCAGCAGTAGAAGAAAATCCAGGCCCCTTTTAGGCCAAACCTAAAACCACCAACATGTACATGCATCTGAGAAAGAGAGAAAAGGCTATTCCAGAAGATTGCAAATCATCTAATGATTAACTTCATAGCCTTTATGTATTTGAGGTTAATAGGAAATTGTGCCTTCCAACACTAGGAAACACCACCTAGCATAAGCACTCTCTTCCATGGCTGAGAAACAAACTAGACTTCTTCATATCATCAAGGAGCCTCTCAGACAGACACCCAATATGAAAGCTTTACTGCTACACTGCCACGGAGCAAGTAAATCCACCTCATAAACCAAGGTTATACCACTACCAATTAGGAGACATAGATCACAACATGATCAACTCCTTTTTCCATCTCCACCATCCTTCAAGTTGCGTGTTGTCTCTGAATATCACAAGACTTCCACTCACCAAAGGATCAATACATCGGTCCATTCCTCCAAATTTCCTCCAACCCAACAAACTAAGAAATCTTCACAAGAGAAATACCCAGAACCAGCAACCAAAAGATGGCTCTGATACCACTTGTAAGGGAAATGGGAGGGCATCTGATAGAAACCTCCATAATAGTAGTGCCTTTGGTAACTTTCATTTCGATTAGGTTGCCTCAAAGACATGTACAACTATGTCCTAAAGCAAAAACAGACACAGTTTATTTCCCACATTGATCCTTCTAAGAGAAGCACATGTAAATTCAACAACATGCATTACCAGATTCTACAACAAGAATCAACAGACATGAAAGAAAAGATAGAAACTAGAACAAACAGATTTACATGGGGAAAATCCTTTCAGATAAAAAATCCCACACTCCAAAGATCAAGCCATTGTATTATTCAACAACAAATGGTTACAATACAATTTTAGGCTCATAGCCTTTTCAGAGATTACATCTTGTTCATTTTGGATACAACTAGTAGCAACTAATCACTCAGTACATAGGAGAGAGTTCGGCAGCATAACCCTACCTCTACTTCGGCCTCATGGCCTTAGCCTTTCAGCCAGCCACTTAGCTCTCTCTCTTCTTCTCTTCTGCTCTTAGACTCCCTACATAGAATGTCCAATGCATACATTTATACATTTGTTCTCTACAACCTCTGTGAAATAGTTTGATACCAACTCTCGAATCACAACGGTCGTATCAACCAGCTCAGCATCATAGATGTTTCCACTTCCTTACATGGAAGATAATGTGTCCAGGTCACACCATGTAGGACAAACTTTCACTCGGTCAAAGGCATTCAACCTGTGTCACATGTCGGTGAGACACTAACCATGTCTCCCCGATGCCACAGAGCCCATATTGTCATTATCGCCAAGAGTCTTCACTATCGGCAAGACATTTTACCAAGTCCAAAAAGCTATCATTGAGACTTCGCCATGTCGCCAAGACCTCACACCAAAGATCACAAGGTATTTTGAAGAGTTCATCAATCGGCAAGACTATCGCTCTTCGCCAAGACTTCATAACGAGCTCATCATGTTATATCGAACTCCAAACAACAGTCGACAAGACATATTCTTTTGCTGAGATGTTACTCTAAAATCTTTGAGTCATACCGAGTACCAAATAGTCGCCAAGAGTCATACCGACAACCATCAACGAGAGTTCCCTCATCGGTAAGACTCATACCGCTCGCCAAGAGGTTACACCGAAGCACCCGACAGTCGGCAAGACATTTTTCTTTCAACAAGACATCATACCGATGCCTTCAAGTCACACCGAAGTGCTCGATAGTTGTCAAGACATTCGTCTTTCACCAAGACATCACACCGAGCATGCCATGTCATACCGAGTTGGCAAGACTTTTGTCTTTTTCCAAGACCTTACACAAAGCGAACAAGTCATCTCGAAGACTATCGGCGAGACTCTCCAAGTCACTAAGACTTCACACTAAAGTCTTTTGTCACCGTGAAGGCACCAAGGTAAATCCCTATCAATGAGACCTTCATCGATTGCTGGGACATCATACCAAAACAAGCCTTTCGGCCAAGGGTCTCCCCGACACCGCTTACTGCTCAGAGTCTTACCAAACGCTTCGTTACCTATCAACAAGACATCACCCTGTCGCCAAGACTTCATATCGAACCCTTATGTCACACCGATGACCCGAAAGCAACACTGATGGTGAGACTTTCCAAGTTGCCAAGACTTCATCCCGATACACATGAGTTTCTCCGATGACTCTAGAAAATAACTATTAGTGAGACATTCATATCGGTAAGACCTTATACCGAAACATAACCCTTTCAGCCAAGTCTCCCTGATATCCGATAGACACCAACTGTTGGCCAGACATCTCCTAGTCGCCAAGACTTCCTACCGATGGGAGAAAGTCATACCGATTATCACATCGGCCAGACAGACCAAAGGTCACGCCGATATCAGAAAGACTTCCTATCATCACTGAGACAACATTCTGACAGTCCAAGTTACACCAAAGGTTTCAGATGTCGATCGCCAAGACATTCAAGAGGTCACAGTGACAGTTTAGGAAACTAGTAGATCAGCCAAACAACATGAATGTCACAATGACTGTGCTTTCTTAGAAGTTTCAGCCTGTGAGATTGAGGCATCAATCCCAACAATAGAAACCTTACCTTACATTCCCTAATGGTTTCTCATTGAATGATGCACTCAAACCTACAAGTTTTTCTCACACATAAAACTCCAGAAAGCTCGGAACATTACTCATCATGCTGGTCTAGAGTGGAAAAAGACATATAGAAAAGTGAAACAAAATTTAAATACATCAAAAAAGTCTCATGGTCGCGGCCTCAAGGCCCAAAATTTGTTTCAGAATGGAGTCAAAGAGCATAAGAATGGTGGAAATCAACTTACTATTGAATCCTTGAGAAGATTTGACCTCAAAACAAAACATTTGAGCTCGAATGGTGGAAGTTTCAGATCAAAACCCTACCAAGGCATGGTGGCACTCCATCTTCTCCAGAAAACTCCAAATGTAAAGTGTAAGAATGTTTAGGGTTTCAAATGTTTTTACTCAATAACCTAATCATTTTAGGGATTTTTGCCTTATGATTTTGATAAATCATTGCATATTATTACCACTGTGGTCTTGACTTTTAAGTCAAAACACCTAATGATAGTGAAGAAGCATGTGATTTTGTGATCGTCTATTTCAAAATTTATCATTTGATTTTGAAATAATCACTTAGTTTGACTTGTTTATTTTGCATAACTTAGATAAAGTTCAATTTTTAATATTAAATATTAATGGTGATAATCAATAAACATTACCTTAATATTTAATTTGTAATACTCAAAAGGAAAAAGAACAAATTATTACATACTAAATATTAAAATAATCATATTGATTATGTTTAATATTTGATCAGATATATCCTTTTTACTCAAATCATGCAAAATAGACAACTGAAACTGAACTGAAGATAATAGGTGTCTTTTGGAGTTCTATTTGTGACTTTGAGTCAAACTGAGATCTTTTTGGGGGGCCTTTTGATCACACATGACTTAAGGAGGAGTTTGCAATGTGATGAGTTAAGTTTACTTCAGTTTTGGGTCCTCTTTTATAGGCTTTCCTTTTCTGTTCATGAGAGAGTTTCTGGGAGGATTTTTTCACTTTCAATTCCATCTACATGCACTCGGGAGCTATTTGGAGTTACATTTTAGTTACTTGCAGTATGAGACAGAGTTTTGAGTTGTTTAAGCTCAATTTGCAGCATTGGTGGGCCCCTTTTTCAGGCAGTTTTGTTTTTGCTCGTGAATAGCTTTAAAGTCAGATATTTTGACTTCAGTTATCTCCTCTTGGCTTTTTTGGAGCCCTCTACTTTATAGAGGAAAAATACTTAGTCTTTTTTCTTTAGTTCTTGCTAGTTCATCTTATGTTGTTGTAATTTTTAGAGTTTTGGAGCAAAGGTGAAAAGTTTGTAATTCATTTTTAGTGATCAATACAACATTGCAACACCTTTTTTAGAGTAATATGAAGTAGTTTTCCTTCTCATTCTTTTTGAAACTGTGTACTTAGTGATTGGTGTAGTTTTATGTGATTTCTTTCTCCTTATGATTGCATCTCATGGTAGTACCTTTATTTAGAGTTACATATATTTGTAAGTTAAAAGTTGTGCTTATAATGTAATCAGTCTTAAGTTGTTGGAAAACATCCTTTCCCCTGCTTAGTTTGTGAGTATTAAGCCTTCTTATAAATTGTTGATGTAAATTTTTATGGGTTTTTGAGTTGTACAAAGATAGGTTGTATTACTTGTTTTTCTGTGTGTTTCCATTTGAGTAGAGTTCATTAAGTTATTTGGTGCATCACCTTTAGGATTAGATTTCATTTTTATATGTTTTTCCCTCCTTACTCTTTTCTTTGCAAAGACATTAGTAGACCATATTAGGTGAGATATCAAGGGGAGCCAGCCCTTTCTCTAGACGTTCATTCTCATTACAGGATACCCACAACCTAAGAATGTTCCCATGTGTCACAAACTTGCTGAGTTAATAGGTAAGAAAAAGGGTGCAAGTTTTCATGACAACAGTTTTTGGCACACCCAGTCGGACTTTGAGCTGATTATTAGTTTTAAAAAAGTGTTTCATTTTGTTGCTATTTTGGTGTGAGTAGCAATATTCTCAGCCTTTGGAAGCAAGATCTACTTACACCTAGAAACTTTGAACTCAAATATACTGGTTTCAATAGTCTAAGTGCTGGTATGTTTTAAAACAAATATATTAATTCTCATTTCCAGCTCTTGGAATGTGTAGAAATGTCAAGTTTTCATGAAGATAGATCCTTTAATCTCCCATATCATGAGAACACTGCCCCTACAACTTATCATCCTTATTTAAGCAACCACAATGTTGGTTTTAATCCAAATAGCCTTGCTACAACAAGTAACGAGCATGCACATCATGCTTACCACCCATCCACCCAATCCCAAGAAGGTCATTTCATTCCAAATTAGCATGTTGTAGAGCTTAGTGAGATAAAAGGCATATTGCAAGCCCTTGGAAATGAAAAACAAATGATTCAACAAACGTTACAAGACTATACTGAGCGAATGGATGAGATCAACAAAAGCTTAAATTAGTAGCAAGATGAGTGGGCTTATCAAGCCTATCTCCATGAACAAGAAGAGTTGAATCTTCAAGCCCAATTTGATAGGTAGGAATTAGAGGCACAAGGAAGGAAGTTTGTGAATCTTTTTGCAAAAGAGTTAATTGCACAAAAAGAAAGATATGAGTAGAAGATCGCAAAGTTAGAAGCACAATCAATTTCTCCTCCTTCATTGAGCGAATTCGGACTTCACCAAGAGGTTCATCCACCTAGTACCTTTCCTAACCTATTCTTTGGTAAATGATTTCCTTTGTTTAGCACCATGTGCTTCATACAAAATGAGCCCATACATGAGCAGGTTCAACTTGCAATTCTTCAAGAGTAGCCTCTTGAAAAACCTATTTTCCTTCTAACAGCCCAAGAAGTTCCACAAGCTGATATAGTGGGACCTATTATATGTCAAGAGAGCTGTTATGCTAAGCATAACAAGCTAGAGCAGCAAGTTATAGAGCAATAAATTGGTGATCAATATGAGGTTTTGCATAGTTTTTTCAATGAGCTTCCACTTTTCTTTGAAGAGCAGGAGGTTGTTCAATGTTCAATGGCACCAAATCAGTTAGAGAAACAAAATAAAGATACAAAGGAAGGTAATGTTGAAAGTACTAATGATCAAGTTTTCAATTTCCTATTTCATGAAATCCATTATTTTTATGATCAAAATGAAGAAAGCATGCCCATGTTAAAGAAAAATCAAATTAATGAGCACTATGAAGGAATGCATTTTGATTCTTATGAGCAAGAAGTTGTTCAAATTGAACAAGTTCCCAAATGAAACATGGAGAGGAGCTGCAACTACATCAAAATTGGCATTGTTTTTTTGAAAAGTGAAGAAGATCTGAAGGAAGATGCTTTTTGGGATGATTTAGAAGTTTTTGTTCAACCATGGATATTAAGGCAACACCTATAGAAGTGGTAATTCATGCTCAACAAGAGAAGGATAAGCAATATATTGTGGTTTTTCTTGAACCACATGAACTAATTCTTTCTAATCAACAAAATCAGGTAGATCAAGTAGGTCATCAGCTTGAGATCAACAAGGACAGTTCATGTTTCATTCACACAAAAGGATGTCCTATTAGGCATCTCATCCATTTGGAGGCTAAGAAGACAACACAAAACAAACTTTCACCCAAGCATGCAACTTCGATGAAAGGACATCAATATCAAAATGTTTATGCTCTTTCAAGCAATGGTATATATGAGAAAAATGAAGAGGTAATCCACTATGTCTTCAATGTTAAAGCAATACTACAATTGTTTGTAAGACATCTATTTGTTTCTCAACTTTTCTCTATTGTTCATCAACATGTAATACATTCTAGGTTTGGAAGAAAAGGATGTTATTTTTTAAAACCAGTAAATGGATTTGTTTGAGAAAGTTTCATTCTTGGTTAGGGTAGGTTAGAGTAAGGTTCTATCAATTTTAGATTTCCATTTCCATAAGTTCTTTCCAAGCACAGTTAGGTAGTTGTCATTCTGAGGTTTGTTTTCAATAAGTTTCCAAGTTATTTTGAGTTCTGCTATTGAGTTACAACATTGAAAGTAGTTGTTTCAGAACCATTTTTTAGGTTGGCTAAGTGACTTTGTGCCTAATGGAAAGCCTAAGCAACTGGTTTTGATCTTTAGCAGGCAAACATTTAGCAAATGTCGCCAGAAATGTTACCTATTTTAGCTAACTTGCTCAAACAAGTAGAGCTAAAGTGATATCAAATGAAAAAATAGGTACATTTTTTCCTGCTACCTTACAAGCTTTTGCATAAAATAAATAGAAGACTATTCTATCATATTGAATTCACACATGCAAATAACATAAAAGAAAGATTGTACAAATCTTTTAAACTGATAGTCTTTATTGATAGTATAAGTGTATAAGTTTTCACACAAGCCATGAGTTTAACTTGTTGAACACAAAGGAAAGAAAGGATTATACATTTATAGATATTAATACAAAGGAATGGACATGTAAGGAAGGGTGACTCGTCATTTTTTGACGAGTCTTTAGTTGAGTTGTCATGCATCTTTGTTCGTTTGTCGCTTGTCCTACAACTCACTTTTTCCTCCTTGCTGCTCCAAGTTTCCTGCATTTGCGAAAATGATTGTTTTTAGAGCAATGAAAAGTCACTAATCCATACATGCACATACCTCTATAAACATACAATATGACCCTCATTCGCATTAAACAATTTTCATATCATGTCTAGGAAAACAAAAATGATCAAACACATATGTCATATGCATATATTTCTAACATGTTTGTGTTATGTGCATATAAAGGAAAATTAATGTTGCTTTTTTAATTCATCAAATTACATGTGGGTCAAAATGCAGCTCCCACAAGGGTTGAGCCCAACGTGTTGATTTTATCAAATAATGAGCTCATTTGAGCTTATTTAAGAGGGAAATACAATGTTAAAATCCATCATATTAACATGGTCATGATGTGATAGTGAATAGGCATACATAAAATTCTTCATTTACATCATGTTTCTCATCATTTATTGTTCTCATGTTTAAACATTCACAATGATCAACAGGAAAGTCATACAGAGCCTTTATAGCCATATATCAAACAATATTCATGACAAAGGCAACATGATGAAGCAAGTAAGACATGATGTTCGTGATAGAGCATTAATTTCAAAGGATGAAAGATAATCCTAATTTTCCATTTCAATGTGGAAAAGATAAGCTTGACAATGCAAGATTCAGAAAAATCATAGTGTAGTCATATACAATGGAGGAATTCAAATTCTTTCATAACCTATTGACATTAAAGTACAACAGTCACTGTGTCTTCCCCAACTCAGAGAAGATAATCTCAAAGCATGGTAATTCCAGTTTAATGATGCAATCATTTCAAGCAAAGACAAATGATTTAAGGACAATCCATATTCAAAACTCATTACAGTTTCTTTAAAGGGAAGAATATAACATATTTTATGAGTCAATAGCAGGTCCATGAAAACTACAGAGACATGTGACACTGCAAATTCAAGAATTATTATGACATTAGATCTTGTTGAATTTCCAAGTGATGAGTATAAAACAAGATGAAGTAAAGATACAGTAAAATGTTTATCATAGTGAAAGGATATTGTATAATATCATAGTCACAAAGCTCTACATCAATGACAAGGATATTACAGTCATATAAGTTGACATTAGACATAATAACAACAATGAGAATCTTCTAAGAAAGTAGTTCACAACAAATCTCAAAGGTGTTTCAAAGGGATACCCAAAAGCCATAGGGTTTCATTTTTTTTTGTTCTATGGGTCAAGCTTGAGTGAAACTTTGCAATCATCAAAATGGAGAGGAGGTGTTGATATTGTAGACTCACCCATATAAAATTTATATCTTTAGAATATATGGAGGGGTTTCGTGCCAGAAATCATGAGAACAGATCAAACACAAGGAAATAAGTGATAGAGGTCGAGCCTCATATACATTTGGTTGCAGGGATTTGTAAATTTGCAAGAAACAACAGAGTCAAAAACTCACATGGGTTTGCAAAGGGAAATCATGAATGCTAAGAAGGGACCTCTATTTGAGCACATACATAAGGGAGAGATTTTCTAGGAGGATTTTTTCACTTTCAATTCCATCTACATGCACTCAGGAGCTATTTGGAGTTACATTTCAGTTACTTGCAATATGAGACAAAGTTTTGATTTGTTTAAGCTCAATCTTCAGCATTGGTGGGCCCCTTTTTTAGGCAGTTTTGTTTTTGCTCGTGAATAGCGTTGAAGCCAGATATTTTGACTTTAGTTATCTCCTCTTGGATTTTTTGGAGCCCTTTACTATATATAGGAAAAATACTTAGTCTTTTTTCTTTAGTTCTTGCTAGGTCACCTTATGTTGTAATTTTCAAAGTTCTGGAGCAAAGATGAAAAGTTTGTAATTCATTTTGTGATCAATACAACATTGCAACACCTTTTTGAGAGTAATATGAAGCAGTTTTCCTTCTCATTCTTTCTAAAATTGTGTACTTAGTGATTGGTGCAGTTTTATGTCATTTATTTTTCCTTATGATTACATCTCATGGTAGTACCTTTATGTAGAGTTACATATAGTTGCAAGTTATAAGTTGTGCTTATAATGTAATCAGGCTTAAGTAGTGGGAAAACATCCTTTCTCCTGCTTAGTTTGTGAGTATTGAGCCTTCTTATAAATTTTTGATGCAAATTTTTATGGGTTTTTGAGTTGTGCAAAGATAGGTTTTATTACTGGCCTTTCTATGTGTTGCCATTTGAGTAGAGTTCATTAAGTTATTTGGTGCATCACCTTTAGGATTAGATTTCATTTTTATATGTTTTTTCCTCCTTAATATTTTCTCTGCAAAGACATTAGTAGACCATATTAGGTGAGATATCAAGGGGAGCCGACCCTTTCTCTAGAGGTTCATTCTCATTACAAGATACCCGTAACCTGAGAATGTTCCCATGTGTCACAAACTTGCTGAGTTAATAGCTAAGAAAAAGGGTGCAAGTTTTCATGATAATAGGTAGACCCTCAACCCTTCATCATAAACCCTAAACCTAAACCTTAGGCCCTAAACCCTAAACCTTAAGCCCTAAAATCAAAACATTATATGTTAAACCCTAAACCCTATGTTATGAAATAACTACCACAATAGAAGACTATTATGGGAAATATGTTGCACATACTTGATAATAACTAAGAATAACAAGCCACTTTGAGGGGGTAAACCTCCAAATATCTCCAATGAGAACAAAATTTGCAATATGATTATGAAATAAGAATCAATACCTCCTATATATACCTCATTTATGCATAGTATATCAACCAAGCTGACTTAGATAGACCTATATAAGCCTTAGGTCGACCTAAATAACTAAATAACAATATAATAATGATAGTATGACTTAATTAAGAGTAAATATAGCTGCAAGATGACTATTTATAACCCTATGTACACTATTATTAAGGGTGTAGCATGCCCCCCTCTTCAAAGAAGCATTATCCTCAATGCTAATCAAGTGTGGCTTCTTCTTAATGAACTCATCCTCTCATGTGGTATCTTCAACTGGTAAATTCTTTTGTTGGAAAAGATACTCAGTGAGTGTTCTAGTCCTTAGATTCTTTCTGTGTGTTTGACGAATGAAATTTAGTTCCAATATGATACTTCCTTCTTCATAAATCTCTAGTAATATTGTCTAAGTAGGTATATTATGCCCAAATACCTTCTTTAAAAAAGAAACATGAAAAATGGATGCATCTTTTTTTTTGGTGGAAATTCCAACTTGTAGTTGACAAGTTAGCTATCTTTTGCATGATTTGGTATGGACCATAATATTTTGGAGATAAATTGTTCTTTTTCTATTTCTTTAGTGAAATTTATTTATAAGGTTGCAATCTCAAGAAGACCCAATCCCCAACTTCAAAACTTATTTCACTATGGTGTTCGTCTAGCTGTTGCTTCATTTGATTAAATGTGTCATGGCTAGATTCTCCTTGAGTCTTGAGAGTATTTTTTGTTGATGAAGCAAGTGGTCCTCCATTGATTGAACTCTTGGTGACACCTTAAATGATGATGTGATGGAAGGAGGCTGATATTATATACTGTCATAAATGGAGACATTATTGATGAACTATGAAAGGAATTATTATACCATAATTTTGGTAATTGTAGCCAATATACCCATTGAGATTATTTATCTAAAGTGAAATAACGTAGATATCCTTCCAATCACTTATTAACACCCCAACTGACACATCCTTTTGAGGGTGGTATGAAGAACTATGAGCTAAATGAGTACCCAAACATGACAATAAATCTGTCCAAAAGTGACTAGTAAATATAGGATCATGATCACTGATAATAACCTTAGGTGTACCTTGTAGCTTTCTTTATATTATCCAAAAAAAAAAATTCCACTATACTTGTTATAAAAGGATGTGATAATGCAATGAAATGTACATATTTGGTGAAGCGATCTAATGCTACCATGATGACATTATGACCTTTATAGTTTGGAAGCCCTGTGATGAAGTCCATAAATACCTCTTCCCAATGTTGGCTAGGAATAACTAAAGGGTACAAGAGACCCAGTGTCTTAATTATCTCCCCTTTATTTCTTTGACAAACCAAACATTTAGCCACAAATTCTTGAACATCACCTTTTAGCCCTTCCCAAAAAAAGCTTGCTTGAATCAATGATATGACTTTAAAATGTTTCAAATTATTGTAGTTATTATCATTGATGTCAATAGAGTGGAGATTGTTGTAGGTTTTGTCTTGTTGTAGGTGTTATCATTGATATCAATAGAGTAATAGTTTTTGGAGGGTTGCATGTGATGCAATCGGCGTGATGATCAGAGATGTTGATGATTTATGTCATGAGCTTGTTGTACATAGTTGAACTACATCTCTTGTTGATCATGAATAGGTGAATGTTGTTATGAAGAATTTATAGCTTCTTCATGTTGATATGGTGTTGTGAATGTTGTATTCACTATCTTTTGATGTAAAGCATCATACAAGAGTTGAAAGAATGTATGAAAATATTCCAGGTTGATTGAGGCTTAGGAAGTTGTACTGATATAGCTCGGGATAATGCTTCACATTTCTCTACATTCCTTTGCATTTGAAGATATTATCTTGTAGTGTGGAAGTTAAACAGAGATAGGTTATTGGTATGTACTCGATTTCAATGCATGAAAGTTACCATAGAAGTTTCTAGAGCTAGTAGAGTGAAGAATTGTATTTTGTAGTTAGGAAGGATCTGAGGACTCCACATTTCTCTACATTTAAATATATGGTCTTGCGGTTTGGAGGATAAATTCATTTTTTTTGTATGTTATCTTTTAAATTTGCAAGTGTTGAGGCATAACACAAGTATGGTTTTCATTGTTCTATCTCAAGGCTATGTTTTTTAGGTTTGTAAGTAATGTTAGGGTCAGTGTTTGTTTGCTTGCACCAACACAATATAGCATGAAGTTGTAAAGGGGTGTATGAGAATGTTTTTGAATATCATGTAATACATGTAAAGTGATCCACATATTGTTATCTAGTCACTCTGGTACTTCTTGTGGTCTAGAGTTAATGCATGGAAGGTTAAGTGTTTTTTGGGCCAACCTAATATGTTGAGATGTTTGCACCAAGTTTTAAGGTGTGCACTAGCTTGGGAATGTGTGATAAGATAAAATAGATCCTACTTATCTTGTGGATTGGATTGTATTTGATTCCTTTTTTATCATAGATATTTTGAAGCTAACTCATTATGATCATTGCATGTTTCATCTTGGTCAACAAGGAGAAACTTTTTGATGCTTCTCAAAGATCAAGTTTGTTGCAAGGGTGTGGATGTGTGTGTGAGGATGCATAGAAGTATATGATTTATGCTAAAGAAATTTAGCCAAAGGTAGCAGTATATGTGTGAGTGAGGAAGTGTGTTGAAGGTAGTGAGACAAAGGAAACAAAGATTGTTGAGCATAAGTGTTACAGTGGTGGTTAGTCAGCGAATTTGTCAAGTATGTTGTACTGAGGTTGTTGCCTCCTTTTTTAAGTGTTGTAATTGGTAGGGATTTGTAGACTTCCTTTGGTTGAATCCATAAAACTATGTTTCAGGGAGTTTTAGCTTCCTTTGGATTGTATCCCATAAAACTTGTTGTAAATATTTTTTTATTTGTGAGGCTAGATTTGGAAAATAGCTTCAAGTAACTTTCTCACCATTGTTTTTCCCTTGTAGGGTTTTCCACGTAAATCTAGTGTTATGGTTGTGTTCTTGTTCCTTTGAATTTTATTTTATGCTTTATCTATTTAAGTTGGTAAGAAGTTTTGATTGATAAAGTTAAATTGAATAAATTTGAGGGATATACTAATTCACCCCCCCTCTTAGTATATCATTGTGTTCTAACAATTGGTATCATAGTAGAGTTTCTTGGTGCAGCCTAGTAGGCAAAGGTAGATCTTGGTTTAGAACACATGGCTCAGAAAGAGTCATCCTTAAAAGCACCAATGTTTGATGGAATAAAATATGCCTTCTAGAGTGTGAGGATGGAAGCCTACCTCACTTCACTAAGGTATTATGTTTGGAGAGTTGTAAAGGATGATTATGCAGAACCTACTCATCCTATTACTGATGCTAATGCAAAGAAGGCCCATGAGAACAATGCCAAAGAAATTAATGTTATCTTGAGTGACTTAACAAATTCAAATTTTTTCAAGGTAGTGCAATGCAAGATAACCAAGGAGATATGGCATAAACTAAAAAATCTCTATGAAGGAAATGACAGTGTGAAGCAAGCAAAACTATAATCCTACAAAACATTATTTGAGAATCTAAGAATAAAAGAAGAGGAAAACATTGCTAGTTATTTTATCTAAGTGGATGAAGCAACCAATGGAATTAGAAGACTAGGTGAATAAATAATTGACTTGGTGATTGTGAAGAAAGTTTTGAGAACTCTTCCTCACCAATTTTATTCAAAGGTTTCTACTATTGAAGAATCCAAATACCTAACAAAACTTACCATGGAAGAGTTATTTGGGTTTCTCACCACCTATGAGATGAGAAATGAAGTTCAAGGTACAAATAAAAGAGCAACTACTTTCAAAGTTGTGAAGAAATAAGGAACATTTGGTTCACATAGTGAATATGAGGAAAAAGAAGTGAACTTTGTGAAAAAGTTGAAGGGATCAAGAAAGTATAAAGGTAAATTACCTTTCAAATATTTTAAGTGTGGAAAAATTGGTCATTATACTTCTAAATATCCTTTTAGAGGGAATGCAAATAGTAGTAAGGGTTTCAAAAGGAACAAATTCAAGGGGAACCTCCTTTCCTAAGAGGACTACAACTCCTCAGAGGAAGTAGATCACTGCTCATCAAATGATGAAGGAGGATAATCCCTATTCATGGCCAAGGTGATCTCCAATGGCTCAAACAAGACTATGAATGAAGAAGAATGTGAACTTGTTTTTGCTCTTGAAGACTTGTAATGTGTAAGGAAAGAGAACAAAGAACAAAAAACCCTAATTGAAGACAAGATAAATGAATGCACAAAGCTTGAGAAAGAAAATACTATAAATCTAGATAACTTTGAAGAAGTAGATCTCATGTCAAACAAGCCTCAAGGAAGACCCTTTCGAACAAGAATTTTCTCCAAAAATAGGTTCAATCATGTATTTTTTGGTTATTGTTTCATCTATAATAAGTATGATCATAATGCTATAGATTGCATGATTGAAAAGAATAGAAGAAATTTTGTAAGTAGGAATTTTCTTACTTCACTAGTGGATGTCAATGTGATATGTCAAATTTGTAAAAATGTTAGACACATAGAAAGATATTGCAAAAGTGGATTAGAAAAATTAGATACTCAGATGACAAATGTTATTAGGAAAGTCAAATAAAATGTCACACCCAAGAGAGAGGAAACAACCAATGGGGTTGAAAATTCAATGGTTGTCCAAACAACATTTCATGCCCAGGAACAAAAAAATATTTGGGTAATAGACAATGGATTTTCTAGTCACATGACAGGTGGAAAAATCAAGTTCATCAATATTGTTAAGTGGAATGGTGGATTAGTCAAGTTTGGATACAATTCATCTACAAAGATTTATGGAAAGGGAACCATAAGCATTATGGAAAATCCAAGACAAAATATGTTCTTTATGTTGAAGGTCTCAAGCACAATCTTCTCAGCGTAAGTTGGATGTGCAACAAAGGATACAATCTTATATTTCATGATCAATAATGTGAAATTAGAAAAGAAAACTCTAGTAGATTGGTGGCAAAATGATCTAAGACAAAAACCAATTTGTACAATCTAGAATGTGTCAATTGAAGAAGTTGTCTTCTAGGATAGAAAAAAGAATGCTAGTTGTGGCACAAAAGGATGGGACACATTAACTTTGATAACCTTGTGAAGATCAACTCCATACAAGCAGTAAGAGATATGCCAAAGATTATCAAGCCTGAAAGTACATGCGTAAAGAATGTCAATTTGTGAAGAAGACAAGGATGAGATTCAAGACCAAGGACTATTCTTCTAAAAAACCATCCGAACTAATTCATATTGGTTTGTGTGGACCTGCCAGGACAAAGAGTCTCCAAGGTGAAATGTATTTCATGTTACTCATTGATGATTTCTATAGGATGACATGGGTTACATCCTTAAAAGAAAAAATAGAAGTGTTCAATAGGTTTAAGATTTTCAAGTCAATTGTTGAAAATGAAATGATGCTAGAATAAAGTGCTTAAGGTTTGATAGAGGTGGTGAATTCACATAAAATGAATTTGAGGAATTTTGTGAAGAACATGGAATAAAGAGGCATTTGTCTGTTGCTAGAAATCCTCAAAGAAATGAATTAGTGGAAAAGAAGAATAGAACTATTCAAGAGATGTATAGGAAAACATTGAATGAAGCCAAGTTTCCTTATGTATATTGGAAAGAAGTGGTTTATACTATTGTCTATATTCCTAACAGAAGATATCTAAGGGTGAACAACACCAAGAGAACATATGAGCTATGGTATGGAAGACCAAGAATTTCCAAATACTTCAAAATATTTGGAAGCAAATGTTATATCGAAAGAGATGAAGAAGGTTTTGGAAAGTTTGATTCAAGATATGATGAAGGAATCTTTCTCAGATACTGAACTAAGAGTAAAGATTACAAATGCTATAATAAAAGGTTGAGGAAGATAGTTGAGAGTATAAATGTTAGGGTTGATGAAGAGTCACAAAAACTCCCTCATGATCAAGAAAACTGTTGGATAGATGAAACTGCCTACTCAAAAAAAGAAGAATAAATTGAAGAGAAGGAAGAAACACAAGAGAAAAACACCAAGACTCCACCAAGTATGTTCAAAAGAATCACTTAGAAGATTAAATAATTAGAGCTAAGAATGTGGGAGTGCAGACTAGAAGGAGATGTACAAGAACAAATGAAAAGGTAAATTTCTCTTACTATCAAGAATAGAACCTAAGACTTTTGTTGATGCTAGAAAGGATGAAGGATGGATTCAAGAAATGGAAGAACTAAATCAAATAGAGAAAAATAAAACTTGGGAATTGGTGTTAAGACCTGCAAACAAGAATGTGATAGGAACAAAATGGGTGTTTAGAAACAAATTGAATGAAGATGGAGAATTTGTGAGGAACAAATCAAGGCTGGTGTGAAAAGCTTATTCACAAGTAGAATGGATTGACTTCGAGGAGATATTTTCTTCGGTGACAAGAATCAAGGCAATCAAAATGTTTCTTTCATTTGCATTTCACAAAAACTTCAAGTTATATCAAATGGATGTCAAATATGCCTTCTTGAACAGTGACTTGGAAGAAGTTTGCATAGAACAACTTGATGGATTTCAGCTATCAAAGTCCATCCAAACATGGTATGCAGACTTAAGAAGGCTTTGCATGGTCTCAAACAAGCCCCTAAAGCTTTGTATGCAAGGTTGGACAAGTACTTACTCTAGAAAGGCTCCAAGAAAGGTACTGCAAAGAAAGGTATTGCAGATAGTAATCTTTACATCAAAATTGAGGATGAAAGAATTCTAATAGTTATTGTATATATTGATGATATAATATTTGGTGGGAATAATGAAGTGTGTAATAATTTTGCTGAAGAGACACAAAAGGAATTTGAAGTCTATGATAGGTGAGTTAACATTCTTTCTTGGTCTCCAAATTACACAAACAAATGATGGTATTTTTATCTCTCAAGAAAATTTGTCAAGGAGATGTTGAAGAAGTTTGGTATGGAAGATTGCAAACCAGTGCGCACTCGTATGGTAATAGGTTGTCATTTGAGCAAAAAAGATGATGAGTCACCTAAGGCTGATCAAATTCTGTATAGGTCTAGGATTGGGGGCCTACTTTACTTAACTGATTCAAGACCTAACATTATGCAAGCTATATGCTTGGTTGCAAAGTTTCAAGCTAACCCAAGAGAAACCCATGCGAAGGCAGGCTATCAAGAGGATTTTTAAATATTTGAAGAACACTTCGGATTATGGATTGTGGTATCAAAAAGGTAATGAATTTTCCCTGAGTACATATACTAATGTTGATTGGGATAGAAGTGTTGATAATAGAAAAAGTACCAGTGTTGGAGCTTTTTTTTGGGAGATATATTGGTCTCATGGTTTAGTAAGAAGCAGGATTCAATGTCCTTATCAAAAATAGAAGCAAAGTATATAGTTGCAACAACTTGTTGCACTCAAGTGTTATGGATGAAGTAAAAATTGAAGGATATCAAGGTATGATGAGCCCATTCCTATTCTATGTGATAATACAATTGCCATCAATATTTCAAAGAATCTAGTGATGTATTCTAGAACCAAGCACATATCTATTAAGTATCACTTCTTAAGAGAAAGGTTACAAATTAGGAGGTAGAATTGGAATATGTACCTACAAAGGATAAAGTTGCAAAGTACATCTTTACAAAGTGACTTTATAAGGACATATTTGAATACCTCTAACAAAAGTTAGGGGTTATTTCCCCTCCTAACTAGATGCATAGATGGTGCATCTATCTAGGGGGAGCAAATAAAGAAATATTTTCATCCTTGGATTGATGAATGTTGCCTCTCAAGGGGAGCTAGTAGACATAATCTAAGAAGGTTTGTGTAGATAGTGGGATCTTGTATGTTGCAAGCACAAAGAAATACCACTAGCCCTTTTCCCTTGATTTCAAAGGGGGATAAATTGCATATCAAGTTAGTGTTTCCATCAATGCCAAAGGGGGAGATTATTGCAAGTTGTTGCATGTGTTGTCATTGATGTCAATAGAGTGGAGATTGTTGCAGGTGTTGTCTTTTTGTAGGTGTTATCATTGATATCAAGAAAGTGGTAGTTTTTGGAGGGTTTCTTGTGATGCAATTAGCGTGATGATCAGAGATGTTGATGATGTATGTCATGAGCTTGATGTACATAGTTATTCTGCATCTCCTATTGCTCATGAATAGGTGAATGTTGTTATGAAGAAGTTATAGATTCTTCATGTCGATATGGTGTTGTGAATTTTGTATTCATTTTATTTTGATATAAAGCATTGTACAAGAGATGAAATAATGTAAGAAAAGGTTCTATGTTTTATGAGCCTCAGGAAGTTGTATTAATGTAGCTCGAGAGAAAGCCCTACATTTCTTCACATTCCTCCACATTTCAAGATATGGCCTTGAGGTGTGGAAGTTAAACATAGATAGGTGTTTTGTATGTACATTCTTGATTTTAGTGCATGAAAGTTACCGTAGAATTTTCCAAAGCTAGCAGAGTGAAGAATTGTATTACAGTGTGGTTGCAGTTAGGAAGGATATGAGAAATGCTCCACATTTCTTCGCATTTGAATATATGGTCTTGTGGTTTGGAGGATAAATTCAAATTGTCTATATGTTCTCTCTTTTAAATTTGCAAGTGTTGATGCATATCACAAGTATGGTTTTCGTTGTTCTATCTCAAGATTGTGTTCTCTAGGTTTGCATGTAATATTGGGGTCAATGTTCATTTGCTTGCACCAACATAATATAGTGTGAAGTTGTAAAAGGGGTGTATGAGAATGTTTTTGAATATTATGTAATGCATGTAAAGTGATCCACATATTTTTATCTAGTCTCCCTAGTACTGCTTGTGGTTTGGAGTTAATACATGGAAGGTTAAATGTTGTCGGGTCAACTTGATATGTTGAGATGTTTGCACCAAGTTTTAAGGTGTGTGCTAGTTTGGGAATGTGTTCTAATATAAAATAGGTCCTTCTTATCTCTTGGCTTAGAAAACATTTGATTCCTTTTTACTGTGTATTTTTTGAAGCTGACTCATTATGGTCATTACATGTTTCATGTTTACACATTTGATCTTGGCCGACAAGGATAAATTTTTTGAAGCTTGCAGAGGATATAAATGGAAGATCAAGTTTGTTGCAAGGGTATGGATGTGTGTGTGAGGATGTGTAGAATTATATGATTTGTGTTGAAGGCAGTAAGCCAAAGGCAACAATATATGTGTGAGTAAGGAAGTGTGTTGAAGAAAGTGAGTTGAAGGTAGTAGAGGTTATTGAGAAAAAGTGTTGTGGTGGTGGTTAGTCAGTAGATTTGTCAAGTATGTTGTACTAAGGTTGTTGTCTCCTTTTGTAAGTGTTGTAATTGGTAGGGAGTCATAAAATTCCCTTGGTTGAAGCTATAAAATTGTGTTTCAAGGAGTTGTAGCTTTGTTTGGGTTGTAACCCATAAAAATTATTGTAAATATTATTTATTTGTGAGGCTAGATTTGGATAGTAGCTCCAAGCAACTTTCTCAGTGTGGTTTTTCCCTTGTAAGGTTTTCCACATAAATCTAGTGTTATGGTTGTGTGCTTGTTCCTTTGAATAATATTTTATGCTTTATTTTTTTAATGTAGTAAGATTTGATTGATAAAGTTAAATTGAATAAATTTGAGGGATATACTGAATCAGCCCCACTCTTAGTATATCATTGTGTTCTAACACAAAAAACATGAATGGCCACCAACTGGAGACTCATGAAATTTTGTGAGGATCTTGTTTTTAAGAGTGTAATTATTGAAGAGATACAGGCACTCTTTATACCACAAAGTATGTTCCTTCCAACAAAACTTATCTAAATTACTAGGATCACTCTTTAATTTTTGAACGAGATTACTTGTAGCAACATCATTCTACCACCCTGCTTTGGATTCTACCACCAAATATTCTTCTAGTATTTAAATGGAACACAATAAAGCTTCATCTTTCTCATTCTTCCTAGAAACTGCATCTACCACAATATTTTCCTTTCCTTTCTTCTATATAATCTCAAAGTCATATCCTAACATCTTAGTGACCCAATTTTTTCTCTTTAGAAGATAATATTTGTTCCAAAAACATTTAGGCTATCATGATTTGTCTTAACCTTGAAGTGTATACCTATTAGATAAGGCCTCTGTTATTTTGCTGCATTAAGAATAGCTAGCATTTCCTTTTCATAAATAGGTTTGAGTTTATCTTTATCCTTTATTGATGAATCTCAAAATAAATTGGTTGGCCCTCCTACATGAGAAATACTCCTATACCATTTATTGAAGCATCACATTCCACAATAAAATCCTTGGTGAAGCTTGGAGTTGCAAGCACTAGAGTTGTATACATAGCCTCCTTCAATCTCTCAAATGTTGCATTAACAAACTCATTCCAATGAAAATAATCCTTCTTCAATAAAGTTGTGAGGGGTGCTACTATACAACCATAATTATTCACAAATATTCTATAGTATCCATTCAATCCTAAGAAACCCCTCATTTTCTTAATGGTTTTGAGAATAGGCTATTCCATGGTGGCCTTAATTTTGATATGATCCACCTCTACATCTTCATGTGAAACTATGTGTCCCAAGTACTCCATCTCATTGAGACCAAAAGCACCCTTAGATGGATTAGAATAGAGTTAATGATCTTCTAGAACTTGTAATTCTTGATCTACATGTTGCAAGTGTTCTTCCCATGTCTTGTTATAAATCAATATATCATCAAAGAAAACTAATACAAAATTCCTCAAGAATTTCTTAAAGATGGAGTTCGTCAAACTTTGAAATGTAGACGGTGTATTGGTAAGACCAAATGGCATCACCAAAAACTCAACAACCCTCATGAGTCCTAAATTTTGTCTTATAAATATATTTTTCCTTAATTCAAATTTGGTGATAACTTGATCTAAGATCTAACTTTATAAAATATGTAGCTCCATTCAATTCATCTAGGAAATCACCAATTATTGGAATAGGAAACTTATCTTTGATGGTGTAAGTGTTGAGCACTCTATAGTTTGGGAAGATGATCCAAGTTTCATCCTTCTTATGCACCATCACTATGGGAAAGGAGTGCATACTTTGACTATTCCTAATAATTATTTCCTCTAACATCTCCTCCACAATATTTTAATATCACTTTTTTGAATATATGGGTTCCTGTAAGGCTTGATGTTGGGTGGATGGCTCCTTGGAACTATTTTTTGGCATGATAATAATCCCTCTTAGGAGGAATTCATTTAGGGATATCTCTAAAAACCAATAAGTTCCAATCAATGATTGCTTGTAAATCTGGATGGGTTGGATCATTAGATTGAGAGACTTTTAATGAGCATAATTGGGCCACAAATTCATCAACTCATTTCTTAAGCAACTTTTGTATTTGATGAGAGCTTACCATTTGTGGGGACTTTTCCTTCAACCCTCTTAGCTCTACTATATTTCCTTATGATTAAAATTTCATGAATAGTTCTTGGAAGTTCATCTCAATTGTTCCTAAAGTAGTAAGCCATTGTACTCCCAAAATAATATTTGTTGCATCCATGGAGATAACATACATTTGGATATCAAGGTGATAATCTCCCATGGATAATTTAATTTGATGGATAGATTTTAAGGATGGATTTTGGAATTGATGAATATAATACTTGACTGATCATGTTTGTTGAAGTTTAGCTAGTTGGCTGAAGAAGTTGTTTGTCACACTATTGCTATACTATGATTGGAGCTTCTCTATAAAAACTAACCATGAGATAGTGAGACCCTTTTTATGATGATAAGTACAAATCCATCAATACCAAATAAATTAATTTGGTTCTAGATATAAGGAATCCATTATGACCTTTTTTCTACTTGGGACTTGATGTACATCACAAAAATTATCCATTTGGTTTATCCGTGTTAGTGGATCCTTTACATTAAAATTGTGCATATCCACATTTGGTATCAAGTTCCTATATCCCATATGAGTATTAACATTTGGATCAAGAGTAGCTGGCCTAGATGATTCACCTTGGTTGCTTGAGACCTCCTTTCTTCATACACTTCTACAAGCATTTA
>VDFB02152990.1:0-19533 GCA_007258455.2 Sequoia sempervirens | reverse complement strand
TTAATTCTACAATTGCAACAATAAATGTATTATTTTGGGAAGATATGTTGCTTGTGGTGCATGTGTATGTGTTAAAGGAGAGGAAGGGTTAGAGGGAAACCAAAACCTTTGATGACAACCTTGTATGTAAACAAAAAAGTGTGTCCATTGTTGCTAGCAATGCCAAAATGATAACATGTTTGTTACATATGTTGAAAAAAAAAGAATCAGTAATGGAGAGAGTGAGGAAAGGAAGAAAGGTGTAAAATGTCCTATCAACCATGATGTAAGCCAATGCAGGTTGGAAAAATAGCGTGTAGTTGAACCTCCAAGCTGACATAAAGACCACAAGTAAATTTGCAACCCCACATGTAAATATAACTAAGATTTAAAAGTATATGGGGTGTATAAACCTCTTTTACCTGAGGAGGCATGTTGTGATATTTAGCCTTCCATTTGGCATGACTTAACATGAGGAGCAAAAACACATCTAGTAATTCATGAAATAAACAAGTGAAGGTTGAACCACACAATGAGTGGTTCAACCTGCAACTTCGTATGTGGCGTAGGAGTGTAACATGCATAATAGTATGTAATTACTTCTACAATTGCAACAACAAATGTATTATTTTGGGAAGATATGTTGGTTGTGGTGCATGTGTATGTGTTAAAGGAGAGGAAGGGTTAGAGGGCAACCAAAACCTTTGATGACAACCTTGTGTAAAAAAAAAGTACATCCATTGATTCCAACAACACCAAAATGATAACAAGTTTGTTGTATCTGTTGGAAAAAGAATGAATCAGTAATGGAGAGAATAAGGAAAGGAACAAAGGTGTAAAATGTCCTATCAACCATGATGTAAGCCAATGTAGGCTGAAAAACACAGCGTGTAGTTCAACCTCCAAGCTGACATAAAGATCGCAAGTAATTCACAACCCCGCATGTAAATATAACTAAGATTTCAGAGTATATGGGGTGTACAAACCTCTTTTACCTGAGGAGGCATGTTGTGATATTTAGCCTTCCATTTGGCGTGACTTAACATGTGCAGCAAAAGCACATCTAGCAATTTATGAAACAAACAAGTGAAGGTTGAACCACACGATGAGTGGTTCAATCTACAACTTTGTATTTGGCATAGGAGTGTAACATGCATAACAATATGTAATTACTTCTACAATTATAACAACAGATGTATTATTTTGGGAAGATATGTTGGTTGTGGCATGTGTGTATGTGTTAAAGGAGAGGAAGGGTTAGAGGGCAACCAAAACCTTTGATGGCAACCTTGTATGTAAAAAAGAATGCATCCATTGCTTCCAACAATGCCAAAATGATAACATGTTTGTTGCATTTGTTGAAAAAAAAAGAATCAGTAATGGAGAGAATGAGGAAAGGTAGATAGGTGTAAAATGTCCTATCAACCATGATGTAAGCCAATGCAGGTTGGAAAACACGTGTAGTTGAACCTACAAGTTGACATAAAGACCACAAGTAAATTTGCAACCCCACATGTAAATATAACTAAGATTTCAGAGTATATGGGGTGTACAAACCTCTTTTACCTGAGGAGGCATGTTGTGATATTCAACCTTCCATTTGAAGTGACTTAACATGAGGAGCAAAAGCACATCTAGCAATTCATGAAATAAACAAGTGAAGGTTGAAGCACACGATGAGTGGTTCAACTTTCAACTTTGGATGTGGCGTAGGAGTGTAACATGCATAATAGTATGTAATTACTTCTACAATTGCAGTAACATATGTATTATTTTTGGAAGATACATTGGTTGTGGTGTGTGTGTATGTGTTAAAGGAGAGGAAGGGTTAGAGGGCAACCAAAACCTTTGATGACAACCTTGTATGTAAAGAAAAAGTGCATCCATTGCTACTAGCAATGCCATAATGATAACCCGTTTGTTGCATCTGTTGAAAAAAAAAAGAATCTATAATGGAGAGAATGAGGAAAGGCAGAAAGGTATAAAATGTCCTATCAACATGATGTAAGCCAATGCAAGTTGGAAAACACGTGTAGTTGAAACTCCAAACGGACATAAAGACTGCAAGTAAATTCGCAACTCTGCATGTAAATATAACTAAGATTTCAGAGTATATGGGGTGTACAAACCTCTTTTACTTGAGGATGCATGTTGTGATATTCAACCTTCTGTTTAGGGTGACTTAACATGTACAGCAAAGGAACATTTGGAAATTCAAGAAATAAACAAGTGAAGGTTCAACCACGCGATGAGTGGTTCAACCTGCAACTTTGTATGTGGCGTATGAGTGTAATGTGCATAACACTATGTAATTACTTCTACAGTTGCAACAATAGATGTATTATTTTGGGAAGATACATTGGTTATGGTGCATCTGCATGTGTTAATGGAGAGGAAAGGTTAGAGAGCAACCAAAACCTTTTATGACAACCTTGTATGTAAATAAATGTACATCAATTGTTGCCAACAACACTAAAAGAATAAAATGTTTTTTGCATCTGTTGAAGAAATCATGAATCAGTAATGGAGTGAATCAGGAAAGGAATACATGTGTAAATTTTCCTATCAACCATGATGTCAGCCAATGTAGGTTGGAAAACACAATGTCTAGTTGAACCTCCAAGCAAGCATAAAGACCGCAGGTAAAATCACAACATCACATGAAAAAAAAAAGATGTCATAGTATATGGGGTGTACAAACTTGTTTTACCTGAGCAGGCATGTTGTGATATCGAGCCTTCCATTTGAGCTGACTTAACATGACCAACAAAAGCATATATGACAATTCATGAACTAAAAAAGTGCACATTGAACAACATGATAAGAAGTCCAACCTGCAACTTTATATGTAGCCTATAAGTGTAACATGAATAATAATATGTAATTACTTCTATGGCTGCCAACAATGTCAAAAGAAAAAAAACATGTTCTTTGCATCTGCTGATAAAAAAATGACTAAATGAACGTAGGCTAAAACACTTTTTTTTTTGTACATTTATTTGTGAAATATATGAAGAATTTGAAAAGCAATTTTAACTATAAACCACAATTGCAATAAATTGTGAAGCTCACTTGCATTGAAAACCATAGTGAATGAGATAGATACTGTGTTGACTTAAGAGATTCTTTATGCTCTTGATAAATTGACAAAGAAGCATGTGTAGTATGTGCAAAGGTGAAGAAACAATGCAAATCTGGAGGCAACAAGTTCTATAATTTATGAAATTGAAAAGGAATCTGCTCTAAAAATACTTGAAAACAAGGAGATCAAACTTAATGAGATTGATATTGTTTTAACTAAAGAGATTCTTACCACTCTTGAAAAGTTGAGGAAGGAACACGTGCAATATGTGTAATGGGAAAATCACAATGCAAAAGTGGATAAACTCCAAAGATTTTGTATTGCATATGAATTTTTCTGAGCAAAGAAAGTGAAAGATGATGCTATAATTGGATTTGAACTAGTGAAGTCAAACATTTGTGAACATAAAACTAAACATGACCAACGAAAGAACATCAAGCACAAAAGAAAAAATTCCACCCTTCAGCTTACAACAAGCACAAATATATAAAATACAACCCACAGTGTTTTCCAACATGCTATAGTTTATTGATTTGAGAAAATTGAAACACATTTTTTAGTCTACCTGCTCAGACTTGTTATATATTTTGAAGATGTTCCTTTCATTACATTCGTATTGTGTAAACAACAAAAGGTTTTCATTACAATCATATTTTTTGTATAATCGGAGGTTGGAAAACACAGGGCGATAAGAAACCTGCAACCCACATAGTGTTGTAAAACCCTCTATATATAAGAACATAATTGGTTGGTCACCCCTTAGCTAAATATGGTTAGTTTTATGTATCCCCTGGCTGCAACTCCTCTCCAAATCCTCCACCCTTCAACTTTGTACAAGCTCAACAAACTAACTCACAATCCACTGTGTTTTCCTACATGCCTATATTTTAATGATATGAGGAAATCCAAATGTAATTCATACTATAAGTGATAGTTTTGGTAAATTTTCAAGGTGCCTTTTATTACATTGGTACAATAAGGTTTTCATTACACTCATTTGTCTATTTATAATTCAATGTTGAAAAACACTGGGTGTTAACGAACTTGAGATCTTAATACTTCAGGAGGCAATGGGTATTACAATGTATGATATGAATAAGGAAACATCTGTAAAAACACTTGAAAGGAAGCATACCAAAGTGTATGAGATATATAATGTATTGACTAAAGAGACTCTTCTTGCTTTTGAGAAGTTGGGGAAGGAGCATTTGAAGTATGTGCAATGGGAAAATGACAATGTAAAATTGGATGCAACAAGTAATAGAATGTATGAAATGACAAATGAATCTACTATAGAAATACTTGTAAAGAAGTAGACCAAAGTGAATGAGATAGATACTATATTGATTGAAGAGATTCAATGCTATTGAGAAGTTGAGGAAGGTGCGTGTGCAATATCTGCAATGGGCATATGGCAATGCAGAACTCGAGCAGTAGGTAGTAGAAAGTATGTAATGAAAAATGAATCTGCTCTAAAAACACTTGAAAAGAAGCAGACCAAAGTGAATAAGATAGATAATGTATCGACTGACAAGATTGTTCTTGCACTTGACAACTTGACGAAGGACCATCGTGCAGTATGTGCAATGGGAAAATGCCAATGCAAAAGTGGATAAAGTCTATAACTTTTGTATTCCATATGAATTTATGCAAGAAAAGAAAGTGAGAGATGATGCTATAAGTGGAGTTGAACAAATGAAGTCAAAGATTCTTCAACTTAAGAATTCCATGGAACAAATACAATTCGAAATAGATGATAATGAAAAGGAAAAAATAGATCTTAGAGTAGAAAGAGAGAATTAGTTGGTTGGAGACATGAAAGCCCTATGTGAAAAGGTAGACAAGTTTTGTAAATAACTTATCAAACAGAAAACATCTGCATTCTCTAATAAAAAAGACACTCTCAATGCTAAGCAGAGAGCGGCTGTCAAGCTACACAAAAGTATTGAAGACATTCAAAACTCTATTAAAAAAATGGATGGTGTTGTCCTAAGGGCTAATGAGGGAGAAACTGCTCCAAAGCTACAAATAAAATATATGAAATAGAAGGTAGAAGCTCATGAAAAGGAATGTTAGGGAGGTGATAATAGGTAACAACAATGGGGATGAGCAAAAATGTGTGACTGGTCAACTTGCAAATGCAAAAGAAATAGTTGGGACTGCTGAAACTGAAGTAAAACAACATAAACACTACAATTAACCACTTGGAAAATAAATTAAAAGATTAAATGAAAATTTTATCATTGAAATAAAAGGACTTTAATTAATGGCGTTGACACACAAGTGCAATATAAAAGACATGAAGTTGAAAAAATAAACACAACAATGGAATGTGTGATTTTGAAGACATTCATACTATTTTGTAACATTCCATGTTGCAGAACCATAGGTGTTAAGAAGCAAGCAACCCACCATGAGACAACCCTTTACATTTAAACAAGGAGATTCAAATAACTGAAAACTTCCATTGTGTTTTCTAAATTACAATTATTTCATGCACCTTTTTTTTCAATCATGCAAAATTTAAATACAACAATGGAATGTGTGATTTTGAAGACATTCATACTGTTTTGTAACATTCCATCTTGCAAAACTGTAGGTGTTAAGAATCAAGCAACCAATTGTAACACAACCCCTTACATTTAAACAAGGAGATTCAAATAACGAAAACCACCATTGTGTTTTCCAAATTACAATTATTTTGTGCACTTTTTTTTTCAATCATGCAAAATTTAAACACAACAATGGAATGTGTGATTTTGAAGACATTCATACTGTTTTGTAACATTCCATGTTGCAAAACCGTAGGTGTTAAGAAGCAAACAACCAGCTGTAACACAACCCCTTACATTTAAATAATGAGATTCAAATAACTGAAAACCACCATTGTGTTTTCCAAATTACAACTATTTTGTGCACTTTTTTTTCAATCATGGGAAATTTAAACACAAGAATGGAATGTGTGATTTTGAAGACATTCATACTGTTTTGTAACATTTCATGTCGCAAAACCGTAGGTGTTAAGAAGCAAGCAACTCACCGTGAGACAACGCTTTACATTTAAACAAGGAGATTCAAATTACTGAAAACCACCATTGTGTTTTCCAAATTACAATTATTTTGTGCACTTTTTTTTTTCAATCATTCAAAATTTAAACACAATGAAATTATGATTTTCAAGACATTCATACTATTTTCTAACATTCCATGTTGCAAAACTGTAGGTGTTAAGAAGCAAGCAACTAGTTGTAACACAACCCCTTACATTTAAACAAGGAGATTCAAATAACTGAAAACCCACATTGTGTTTTCCAAAATACAACTATTTTGTGCACTTCTTTTTCAATCATTTGAAATTTAAACACAACAATGGAAGGTGTGATTTTGAAGACATTCATACTAGTTTGTAAAACTCCATGTTACAATACCCTACATGTTAAGAAGCAAGCAACCCATTGTGAGACAACCATTTACATTTAAATAACGAGCTTCAAATAATTGAAAACCCACATTGTGTTTTCCAAAATACAATTATTTAGTGCACTTTTTTTTTTGTTCATCCGAAATTTAAACACAACAATGGAATGTGTGATTTTGAAAACATTCATACTATTTTACGTGTTAAGAAGCAAGCAACCCACTGAGACAACCCTTTACATTTAAACAAGGAGATTCAAATAACTGAAAAAACCCACATTGTGTTTCCCAAATTACAAATTACATTGTGTTGTAAAACCCTCTACAACCCAATTGGTTAGCACCCCTCACCTCCATTTGGTTGGTTTTCTCCTCCAACTCCTCCACATGCACTCCAAACTTCAACTTACAACGTGCAAACTGCAAAAAAACACCTCGATTTGGTCGGTTTTCTCCTCCAGCTCCTCCACGTGCAATCCAACCTTTAGCTTTCAACATGCAGACTGAAAACTCATCGTGTTTTCACCCTTCTTTCTCCAAACCAAAAAAAGCTCTGAAAGCGAAACTTCACGGGCATGCCACGGAACCTAGTTTTATCAACCGACAAGGGGCGAGAAAACCGACTTGACGGCGTCGTTAACTCCTACCTACCTTTCCTGGGCATTTGGTCTCGTCCACTGGGAAAGTCACTTTTATCCCCCTTCTAACAGGCCCTACACTACGACATCTCATCATGTTATGTATGTTTCCATGTATGTTGTTATGTATGTTTTCATGCATTTTTGTATGTACATAGGTGCATTTTGTCTAGGAGTTAGTCGTCTCCCTATGTAACACTTATTTAATTTTATATTTATTTTAAAGAAATATTGTGATCTTGGTCTTTCATTACTCTTTTTCCTTAATGCACAAATTGAATTGTACTTTTTTTCATATAATTTTATAATTTTCTATGGACGTAATCATTACACGTCCTTGCATTTAATTATAAATGCATCACACTTACCCTTCCGTTAAATTTGTGGCTGAGAGTGCATCTCATTCAACTCTGGTCCGTCCTTTCCATCAATACACCGTCTCGTGCTTTCCACCATACTTCTATCAATTCCATCAATACGCCGTCATGGCGTCCTACATATTTTCACGGAGTTTCCATCAATATAACTTACCTAATCTCTTCCTGGAATAAACAGACTCATCAAGACCGCACCAAATTAATTCCTCAAAAAAACAAATTCATAAATACCCCCACCAAGATCTCTGATAAAAATAAGCTCATTCTTCCTTTAAATCCACACACAATCATCTTGCAAAAGTAAATAAATCCCGCCTAGAAAAACATGTCTACTCAGCTTATGAAGAAGTCTGAAATGGCTACTTCTGCAGCAAAGGCAGGTGCTGAAGTCTGCCATGGCGAAGAGATCTGCAAACAGAAGGCAATGCAGGTTCTCCAAGAGGCAGGGCTTCCCAGAGGTTTATTACCTTTGGATGGTCTAGTGGAATGTGGGTATGTTAGGGACACAGGCTTTGTATGGATTAAACGTCCCAAGAAAATGGAATACCGGTTTAAAACTACAGGAAGCCTGGCTTCTTATGCTCCTGAGGTAAATGGTTATTTGGAAAAGGGAAAGTTGAAGAAGATAAGTGGAGTGAAGGCGAGAGAGCTTCTTGTGTGGTTCACTATATGTGAGTTAGGCATTGAGGATCCAAAGAGTGGAATGATTTACTGCAAGACCGCTGTGGGTGTGGGGAAAAATGTGCCAATCAGGCTGTACTAGGAGGAGTATGATAAGTATATGTGTAAAGCGGAAGCAAATGCTTAACTGTTAATCCGTTTATAGGATTATGCTTTAAATACATTTCTTGGCAATAATATGAATGTTTGCATTATAGTTATTTTGTCTCAAAGAGGCCCAAATTTGCATATGAAACTTAACACTGTATTTCGTTTGGCTACCGTACTGGTTATGTTTCCAGCGATCTCTAGATTTTCTATTACAATTGAACATTCATTTCAGTTATTGTGTAGGTTGGGCTACATTGTAAGCTGGTGTTTATTTTGTTGTATTCCTTTCCTTTACAGTCCTTTCGGACTGTTATTTATTCTATTTGTAATCCTTTTATAACTTGGTGATTGAGAAAAGGAGGATTAGAAATGGGTGTCTAATATCTAGAAGTATAATGCTTTTAGCTCATGTATGCGCGTCTATGTCCTGGTTCGATTTCATTTGGGACGAGACTCTGAGTGTTGGTATCCAACCAGGTATGATAGAGTTGGTACAATTTTTATAGTTACTATTACTGTGCTAGCGGCCTCTCTGGTTGCAGAGTCACATCCTCTGTGACTGTGACACTGACAATGTGCTCTGTGATCTTGTAAACCTGTACGTACACTATAATTACTGTTGGGGAATGAAATAGTGTTTTTAGGCAGATTTGGGGATTTGTCTTTGTTAAATCATCGAATTTGATTTTATAGGAGTATGAGAGTTTTGGAAGCCCTAGGTGTATCTAGGCGTGTACAAACTACAATAATGGAGTTTCTATTATTAAAGAACAGCTACTACTATTTTTAAGGGTATGCGTTTCAATTATGTATCTGTTTTAAAAAAATTGGCGGTGAATGTTTTTTATTGGAAATATGAATCGATGTGGTACAGATTTTTCTACCATCAACATGAACACTTACAATAACATTCTTGTAGAGGTTTGAATCATGGTGACAAATACTATGCCATTACCAATTTCAATTGTTTTTTATTTGGTAGAATCGTTAATAGCCATTTGGACAAGGGACAAGCTTTGCATGCAAAGTGGATTAGGAAAGTACAAGTGAAATGGGAAAGTTTAGTTTTCAAACATTGTGGATGTTACTATGTTTATATTCTTTCCTAATTTTAGTTTTCAAATATTGGAATGCTACCACATGAGGTACCATCCAAGGAAGTAGAAAGATAGGGGCTGAAATAGAAGTGAATGTTTAGAGGCGAACACACTTAGGATGCAAGGAACATATTAGTGCACCAAACATGCTAAACAAAATTGTCATCCTTGTGCTTATTAAAGGAGGATGCTAACAGTCAATGTTAATAAGAGAAAAATGTGCAATAAGTTTAGATGTAAATTATTTTATGTTAGACCCTACCCTTTTGTGATCTTGTTATTTGTTGATGGCTTATATCCAATATTTTATGTTTCTTTATGTTAGGTAATATATATGAGTGATCGTTGTTCCTATACAACGAAGATATTCATATTTTTGATTAATCCTATCTAACTAATGGTTGTGATTTCTCGTGGTAGTCACATGAGTTACATTCTTTGTCTATGTACGTATGGAATGATTGAGATGTTCAGTTATTCGTAATATTATTATGTATATTAAGTGGATTACATTATGTTAAGTGATTACATACTATGGGTGTGAGTAGGTGTGACTATAAAGATGATGATTGATATTTAATGTTTACTGGTAGTAGTATTTATTATAAGTTAGATTTCAATAGATTACCACTATAAGTGGTGGTATTTTGATAACATATAGTATGATCAATTATTGTTTGATTTCCAATAGGTATTATGCAGGTAAGGAGTGTTAAATTATATGTTACTTATGTAAATTAGTGTATTTAATTTTTTAGTTGACTATTATTCTTTTATTGTTATTTTTTATATGCCATTTGTTTTGATTATTATTAATCATGAGTAGTAATGACACCTTTTTGGTTGAGTAAACAAGTGAAAATTGGCCAATGTTGATCAGGGGGTCACATAGCTACATCCTTCATATTATCCTTGTGACTTTTTGGTCTTGTCAAAGACATGTGATTTAACCTTGTTTTGTGCGGTTGGAGTTGTGTATGTGAGAGTTTGTTTTATTATCCCATTGAGCTACCTTTGTAATATAACTACTTATTTTTATGTTTTATGAAGTCCTTATGTGGGTTTTATTGTTTAAAAAGTTTTATAGGTCCAATAGGTTTATGGGTTAGGGGTCTTTTTATCTCATAAAACCCCTTGAATAAAATCTAGAGCCCACTCTAAGTACCCACTTATGAAAAGTGGAAAAAATTGGAGTTGGGTTGGGTGGTTGGGAAGTTAAGGAAAGGTAGTTGTTTTTCCCCTTCTATTTATTCTTTCTCCTTGAGTGGAGAAGGGGCTTTTCCTTTTGGAATTTTCTTTTGGTTGATTCTTGCTTCTTAGAGGGTTTTTCCATTTAGGGGAAGGAGGTTTCTATGTCCTTTGGGAACCCTTGTCATCTCTTGGAAATGAAGATGATTGTGAAGAAAAAGGAGAGGGCTTAGAAGGAGATGCTCCCACAACTTGGTTAGCAACTCTCTTGGTAAGGTCTACCCTTTTGTTGAATCTTTGTTTAATGTGTAAAGGAACATTTGGTATGTTAACTTGTGGTTTGAAATCTATGTGGAGATTTAATGTTGGATCCTTTTGTGATGTTGTTGTATTATGTGTTGGGGTTTGTTTTGGGTAGGAGTTCCACTTTGTTAAGATGTACATGGAAAACCATTTTGTGTGTTAAAATAAAGCATTAGAGTTATATGTGAATGAAATGGTTGAATTGTGTCAAGATTAGTAATGTGAGTCTATGTGGGGTTTGTAAACTTATGTGTAAAGTATGTTGGGGAGAGCTATGTGACCCTTAAAGCTCAAGGTGGATTGAATTTCAATCTTATGGTTGGAAGGAGAGCTTTTCACCATGTTACTTTTGTTGATTCTCTTTCCAAGTTACATGTTGAAGTTGGAAACTAATTGGGGAATTCATCAAATTTAAGTTTCAAGTGAATATATGTGGGCCTTGTGGATCAAAGAGAGATTCATGTTTTTGGAGTGAATCTATGCAAAATGTAATGTTGTGTGGAAGAGTAAGAGTGCTATGTAAGTTATGTTAACAAGAAAAGAATGTGTCAAAGTATACTATGGCAAAGTTGCACAAGAAGAAATAAAAATGTAGGAACTTATCATTTCAATACATTTAGTTCTTTTAAGCATCATTAATCTATTGTATGAAAAACTAGAGACTGGAGTTGCCAAAGTGGTTCTAAGAAGAAACATCTTTTTTTGGTTTGATATGCATCTAGTATGATAGTCAAACAGCGGAGTGGCGTCCGTCCAAAAAGAGTGCATTCCAAAAATGACAGCTACTCTTGTGGGGTTTGAACCGAAGTTCATGTCAAATTTAGTTTGGGGCTTTGAAAAGAAATAAGTAGTTATGAAAATTGTTTTCTTCTTTCAATGTGAACCCTTACTTGATTTAAGAACTATGCAAAAATCTTATTCTTTTATTTGGACCTATATATATATATATATATATATTGAATAGCCTAATAACTATTAAATTTTATAGATAAATTTTTTGTTTAAAATAATAAAGAATACTAAATATATATATATATATATATATGATGGTAGACATATATATATATATATATATATATATATATATATTAAATTTCATTATATATAAAAATATAGTTCTTTATATATTTTTAGGGGTTCTAATTCCCTAGCCTGAATAGGGGATTATTATACTGGCCTCCCCCTTATGCCTAGGTGGAGTTAATAAAGCCATTGCCCTCAAAGTAAATCATAGGTGTCACGAAGTCCCGGCAGGAGAGCCTTGCCTTCAACATGGATACCAACAATATAAAATCACATAAAGTAATTTTGGTTTTCTACATTTTCTTTGCAATAAAAAAAAATGATTCAAGTCGCCACCTTGGTTTTAATAGAGTACATGAATGTATAAAAATTTATTTATTCTAATATATATGTGTGTGTGTGTGTGTGTGTAATATGTTATATCTATAAAATCTGAAATCAACTGAATAAACTGGAACCATAACTCTTGTATTTTTTATACCTACAGTATGAACCAAATGTTCTTGAAATCTTCAAACAAATCATGTCTACAATTGACTTGAAGGTAAATATAAAGGACTCAATTTGTTTGCAAATTCCAAAGACAATAAAAGGAAATGGGCTTCAATATTTAAAGAAACCTAAGTATTTAGGGGTGGTTTTTAGTTAGAAGTAAATTACCATTAGGTCAATAATAAAACTATTCCTCTTTTGTTTGTTTAGAAAACCAAATTCCATTTCAAGGTTTAACTTTGAAAATTAAGCATCCAAATAATTGCAAATAGAAGTAATATAGGGGAAAACTTATCAATTTAATCCTTAATGCGAACTTGTAATGTTTTTAGTCACAAACGAAGATGAAAAATTGTTTAATTTTTTGATTAAGTTGTCTCTATGACTATTAATTAAATTGTTAATAATAAAAAAAATTATAGATATTTCTAAGATTGGTCATTTTCCTTCATGGGTTAATGTACCTATTATGGGAGATGGTGAAAGAAATTCTGGAAGGGATAGTATATGTAAAGGCCTTAAGGTGTTCCAAATGTAGAAAATAATCAATCTAACTATTTAATAATAATTCAATTAATCATTCAAATTTAAATTAAATGACTCAAATTTATAATATCGTCTTTGCCCTATTGATTAGAATGTGAATTTCATTATTTCATTAATCTTTTTGTTAGGAATGAATCATTCCTATAAGTTATTTTCTTACAAGCTTAAATTTTAAGACTACAACATTTAAAGAAGTTAATTAAAAGTAACTTAAAAGATACATTAAGATTTAATCATTTTTTTGAATTAGAATTATTGCCATTTGTCTCACTGATAAGAGTAGTTCCTGTTCATCTAAAATTTTGAGTTGGTTGATCAAAGCCATTACAAGTGAGGTATTACTATTTTAAATAATTGGTGTTAGTTGTGAGCTTAGTCTTACTGGTTCGATAATACCTTTATACAAGTTTTCTAACATATGAAATAAATTTATTTTGTGAGAGTTAGGAACTCATATTGCATTGAAACCATTGGGGAAACTTCATTTTGAGGAAGGGGCAATTATGTGTTCTGATCAAACTTAAGAGATCTTAAAATGTGATGAAGGAGCATCATACATCTAAGTTCTTTTATTTTTCTATTTGTTGTTAACCTTTGTTTGGTTTTGAGGAAGTTGGATTGATCCAGTTGGATAGTTGGAAGAACTAATTGATGGAAAGAAAGGAGAGTTAGTTAGATGAAAAGAACGCCGATAGCTTTTGGCAAGTAGCTCAAACTATGTGGGTAATAGGAAGGGGGTTTTTGGAGTTTCGACCAGAGAATCGAGGAAGATGGATAGTTGGTGAGGAGGAATTGGATGAGCAGTTGAGACCGAGTGGGGAAAAACAAGACATCAATGGGAAACTGAGGCATTTTATAGAAGAATGGTTTAAGGCACCCCGATCGGGTGACTAGAGGAAGGAAGACTGCTTATTTGGAAGAAGACAGAGCACAGGAAGATTGATGAAGACAAAGTACGAGGAGGTAGATTAAGGCCTACACTTTGGTGAATAAATGTTATCAATGTAATCATTGATATAGAAGGAATAAATCAATGCTCAGTTTATGTCTCATTTCTTGTTGATTTATATTGTTGTCCGTTTTAATTGGAACCTTGAATGTTATGAATGATGTTAGTCTCAGTCGGTTTTCAGGTTATTATTATTTTGGCTCACAGTCTAATCTGTTGAGTTCCTGACACATTTTAGTTCTTGTTGCCTCAAGGACAAGTTGTATGTTAATTGCAGATTCTTGTCGTGTATTAAATTATGATTGTATTCCTGAACTTCCTATCATTATTGTTACTCTGTTAATCTTTATAGTTCCTGTCATGGTTTTGTCCATAAGCTGTAGAAGTATACTTGGGTGTTAGGAAGAGGAAGCGAGCCACTCTGTTTGATATGAGAATGAGTGAGGGCATATGAGGGTGAGAGATTCAACCTCATCATTTTGGTATCAAAGCAGATAGATGTGGAAGCGTGTCAACAATTTTGGCATTAGAGCCTAAAAGATTTGGCAAGATAAAGTTGAGAGTTTCAAAAGGTGTGACAAAGTCTAAGTTAGTTATGTCCATAGATTTTTGGAAAGATATGTGTGTTGCAGAATGACAGGTTAATGAAAGGAACTAAGTGATCCCACAAAACTGGTTTTTGGAAAGATATGTGTGTTGCAGAATGACAGGTTAATGAAAGGAACTAAGTGATCCCACAAAACTGGTTTACAGTTTCGTTGAGGAAGGAAATTACAAAAACGCCACCATGAAGAAAATTTTGTGTTTTGGGGTTCCCACAAAGGGGGGGTTCACTCTAACCCAAAAGGGGTTCACTAGAACCCCCCTTCGAGCGAACCCTCTTTAATGATGGAACCCACCTTTTACACGTTTTCCAAAATGGAAACAAAGGGAAATTTTGAAAAAAGGGGGATTCGCTCAAACCCCCCTTTGCTTGAAAGGTCAAGGGGGGTTTGCTCTAACCCCTTTTTTTCCTCTCCCTCTCGCATCAATTTTTCGCCTCTGCTTCCGCAGTTGAGGTGAAGAAATGGAGAAAACTTCATAGACCTAACTTGGATGATGGTAGTTCCTTGAAACGAAGCATCCATCGTGGATATAATTTTGACAGAGTTTTAGTTTTGTTGCGGTTTTTTTTGTTTAATTAAAATAAGTTTCTTTTCATCTGAATCGGTTTATATGTTCCTTTACATGTAGGGTCATAGATTATCAGTTTTTTTTTTGAAAATATAAAACCAAATAGTGTTACGTCCTTGATCCTAATGTTAGCTCAATACATACAAAAAAGTTATGTTGTATGCCTGTTTCCAATTCAATATTATTAAATATTTGACTTCAAAACCTTGATTAAGAAAATTAATAAAAATACTTTATGAAAACCAAATGAACTGTTAGATATCATAAGCCATAAAGCTAAATTCAGGAAAGTTAGGGAATTTTATCCTTCATAGTAAAAAGCGCATGTTTACGATGATCATCAATTCTCGGTGTAAGCTGACCGATGTCCAGTTTCTTTTGTAAATCGAGGATGGAAAGCAAAACTGATGCACCTGATTAAAAATTTAAAACATATACATTTGAATCTGCTGCAATGAAATGTCGCCGCAAACCCCACTCAGGTTCGGCGATCATCACAAATTCCCGCGAAGCCAGCAGCTATATAGGTGCTCGAGAGAGTTAAAAACTTTAGTTAAAAATTCAGTTCAATGTCCAGTTTGGCAAAAAAATTGTAAACCAATAATGTGGGATCGCTAAACCTGGGTACCAAAACATTGGGTAGAGGAAAAGAAAAGAGAATCCCTAGGTGAGGTATCAAGTAGAAAAAAGGAGGAAAGGTTAGAATATGCAGCAACATACTAAGAAGGAAATCATCAAGAAGAAAGGCAATATGAAGAAACAAGATTTAGAGTTTGAAAGAGAAATGGTAGAGTTGAGAAGAGATTTAGAGAGATGTAAATTATTGGTGAAGCAATGGCTTGAAGAAAGAAGCCAAGAAAATGCTTGGTGTTGGCCAATGGGAAAGAAAGTAAAGTGGCTTGTGAAGATGATTGTGAAGAAAAGAAGAAGACAAGGTGTGAAACCCTTGAAAAGAGAGGATAAAAGAAATTGGGACAACGAGAAGTTGCTAAGTGAGCAACATGTACAGGAAGTGATGAAGCAAGTTATCATTGTAGAGGTCTTGAAGAAAGATAGAAAAGAATGGAGAAGAGAAGAAGTACAAAAGGAATCCTTAAAGGAAGAGAGTAAAGAAGAGAGGAGAGTGTCTAGGAAGGATGCACTCATGGGGACATTGTGTTCTCTTATTTTGTTTGCTAATGTTGTGCTTGAGTATGTGTATGTAAGTATGGAGAGCCTTATAAGGAAGGTCAAGAATAAGACCTTGGATTTGACAAGAGAAAGGACAAGTAGAGCACCTATGGATAGTGATGAAGATGAGAATGAAAGAAGAATAGTTACAACAGTATGACAAGAAGAGTTTGTAGCAGAGAAACATGAAAAAGATTATGAGAACAAAAGTGAGGATGGTGTTGAAGATTTCCGGTTTGATAATGAAGATGAGGAAGAAACCCCAGAGTTTCAAAATGCTTTTGAAGATGTTGCAGATGTAGGAAAATATGCCTACGAAGAGGAAAATATGGAAAACAAAGAATCCAATGGTGGCAACAATTCGGGACATCAGGTAAAAGGAAGTCAAAATGTTGATTTTAGTTATGTAAGTGGAAATAAAAATGTTAATTTTGATAATATACGTAGAAGTAAGGATGTGGATAAGCAAGTTTATGTGGAGAGAAGGAAATTGGTGAATCATTGGTATTATTTGGTGTGGAGCTTGATTAGTCTCCAAGTGGGAGATTGTTGGTATGTGGCGACTGATCATGCAAATACTATACACTCATAATGTATCCTCATCAGTTTTCCTATTAACACGTTAAATGAAAAAAAAAAAACTTCAATGTAAAACCCTAATTCTAGAAGCTTCCAAAAAGCTTGTTATAAGCAGTTGGGACATAAGTTGGGGTGTGTGTGATTCGCAAGATTGTAATATGTTTTTCACTAGATAATAAAATCATTGGGTGGCTGAGTTTTTGTGGATGTAGCCCAAAACCACATTAAAATTTTGTGTTGACCTTTTTTGTGTTATTCTTCATTGTTATTTTTGGGTTATTTAATCTACATATAATTGTTAATGTTCATTACTCTGATCTTCCTGAAACCTAACAACTAGTATCAAAGCCACGTTTATTTTGGTTGATTGGCAGGAAACCTCTAGTTTTGAGTGAGAGCAATGAAAGAAGGAAAATTCAAGGTTGAGAAGTTCAACGACCAAAATTATCAATTATGAAAGATGCAGATGGAAGATTATTTGTATCAAAATTATCTATGGCAGCCATTGCAAGGAAAAACAAAGAAAGATGCTATAATGTTCGATGAAGAATGGGATATTTTGGATAGAAAGACACTGGGAACCATTTGGTTGTGTCTAGCACCATCTGTGGCGTTCAATATAACAGAAGCAAAGACAACAAATGATCTAATGGAAGCTTTGGATAAATTGTATGAAAAACCCTCAACCTCAAATAAGGTATTTCTCATGAAGTGTTTGTTTAATCTAAGAATGCTTGCAGGTGGATCTGTGATAGATCATGTAAATGAATTTAATACAATTAATAGTTAGTTAACTTTTGTAAAAGTGAGTTTTGATGAAGAGGTGAGGGCTCTCTTGATTTTATGTTCTTCTCTAGAAAGTTGGAATAGCTTGGTAATGGTTGTAAGTAACTCTATCTCTAGTTCAAATATATTGAAATTTGATGATGTTGTTGGTGTTATCCTTAGCGAGGAAATGTGACGGAAAAGCACAGGTGAGAGTTCAACACTGGGTAATTCTTTTACTATAGAGAACAAAGGAAGAAAAAAGGAGAGAGCAAAAAGCCCAAAAAATCATGGGAAGTCACAAGGGAAGTCGAAGAAAGGTAGATCTAAATCCAGAGGAAAAATGGATTGTTGGCACTGTGAAAAGCTAGCACACTTGAAGGATTGTTGGTCTCGAAAGGGAAAACAAGGAGACATACAACATGATGATAGTAAAGAAGCTAATGTTGCAAGTAATAAATTGCAGGATGCTTTTGAATTCTATGTTTAGATAATGCTAATGATTCCTGGGTAATAGATTTAGGGGCTTCATTTCATGCCACACCCCATAGGAAATATTTTGTAGATTATGTTCAAGGTGATTTTGGATAGGTATATTTGAGTGATGATGAACCCTATCAAGTTGTTGGAAAAAGAAAGATAAAAATCAAGTTACATAATGGAAATGAATGGTTGCTACAGGAGGTAAGGCATGTTCCAAATTTGAGAAGGAATTTAAGTTTTGCAGGACAATTGGGTAGTGAAGGCTACATGGTTACCTTTTCAAAAAAGTTATGGAAGGTCACTAAAGGTGCATTAGTAGTAGCTAAAGGTGAAAAGACATGCACATTGTATTTGTGTACTGGTAATACTTACTCTACCTTAGCTACTACATAAATAGTTGCTATTGAGAAAGTTATAGCACTTTCTACAGGGACAAAAAAATTGTGGCACCATAGACTTGGGCACATGAGTGAGAAAGGGATGAAGATCTTTCACTCCAAAAAGTTGCTACCAGGTTTGAAGTAGATTGACTTGTAGTTTTGCGAAAATTGTGTTTATGGAAAACGAAAAAGAGTCTGATTTCTCAAAGTTGGGAAAGAGAAGAAGAGTGAGAAATTAGAGCTTGTGCATTCAGATGTATGGGGGCTAGCTAAGGTATCTTTTCTTGGTGGATCTTGTTATTATGTTACTTTTATTGATGATGCAACTAGGAAAATATGGGTGTATTTCCTAAAATAAAAATAAAAAATATTTGAAACTTTCAAAAAGTGGAAAGCTTTGGTTGGGAATGAGACAGGAAAAAAGTTGAACTGTCTCAAATCTAATAATGGAGGCGAGTATTGTAGCAAATAATTTTAAAATTAGTGTTCATACAATGGAATCCATAGGAAGAAAATGATTCCTACAACTCCACAAGAAAATGGTGTGTTTGAGAGGATGAATAGGACCAGTATGGAGCATGCAAGGAGAATGAGATTGCATGTTGGACTACCCTTACACTTTTGGGCAGATGTTGTACATACCGATGTTTATTTAATAAATAGGGGACCTTCATATCCTTTGGATGGTGGCATTCTAGAGGGGGTATGGATGGGTAAAAAGGTAAACTGTTCATTTTTTAAAACCTTTGGTTGTGAAGCTTTTGTCCATGTTGATATTGAAAATAGAACCAAGCTTGAGTCTAAGTCTAAGAAATGTACCTTCATTGGATATGGAGTAGATGAATTTGGTTATCGGTTATGAGATTATGAAAATCATAAAATCATTAGGAGCAGAGATATTATATTCAATGAGAAGATCATGTATAAGGATCAGCTGTAGGAAGAGAAGCATGAACAGGCGAAAAAGGAACATGTGGTGCTAGATGAGATTCCATAAAATAAAATGCTAATGGTACCTGATGCTCAGCAACAACAATTTATCCCATAGACTCCTACAAGAGTTGGACGTTCTACAAGGATAACTAGACAATCTAGAAAGACTTTCTCCATCATTATATTCT
>VDFB02152987.1:0-11242 GCA_007258455.2 Sequoia sempervirens | reverse complement strand
TTTAGAATGCCAAAATAATAGTTTGCAATGGGCAACTTAAAATCTTAGACAAAGAAAATAGGCAAATCGATGAGAATTCCTATCTCCAATACTAAAAATCTCTTCGTGGGCCATGTCAACAACATTGCTCTCAAATAACTGATGTATTAGGTGTAGCCACCACCACATCCTTTGAATTTCTTCATTCAAATGTTGCAAGAAAAAGGGGAAGCTTGATGTGAGGGGTTTTATCAATGTCATTCAGCAAGGAGGACTCAATTTTATCGAATGTGATAGTATTTCCCTCTAATAATTTATTTTTGTTTCTTGCGTTTGAGTTTGAAATCATTTATCTCTAGAAGAGACGAATGTTTCTTGTAAGACAAAAGCCCCGGACTTTCTGCACCCGGAATGGTAGTTCATACTTCATGCCATCCAGTACCTACTGATGTCACAGTTTTAGCATCTCTGCGTTCTGTCCTCTCTATCATTTCTTAGTCAATACTTGGGTTAAACTATTCCACGTGCAACCAGACCTTAACACTACAATTTGAACTCAATTTTGTCATATATAAAATACGTTAAATGTTGAAGAAAATTCTTTGAGTGTAGATTAATAAATATCTAAAGTATTAACATGTTGAATATGTATCAACCAGAATTGTAGATATGTTAATTATATATGTAGTCATCAATTAATTCTAATAAAATATTATGTTAAATTCCAAGAAGAGAGGAGAGTTTGTTTGAAGATAAAAGCCATGGACTTTCTCCACCCTGAATGGCAATTCATACCACCCAATACTGATATCACAGTTTTTGACATCTCTGCTTCCTGTCCTTCTCTCTATCAATTCTCAGTCAATACTCGGGTTAATCTATTCCACGTGCCGCAGACCATAACACTGCAATTTCAACTCTAACAAATGCTATAAAGACATATTGTAGTTCTGGTTATTTGCACCATCCCTTGAGAATCATACAATGGAATTGGGTCTGATTCATGAGTTTTTGTTGTGGGGATTTTCATGGGTTTGTCTGTACATTGGATTTAGCTATCTTTTTAGCAAGAATAAGAAGCTTCCACCTGGGCCATCAGGATGGCCTGTTTTAGGCTGCTTGCCATTGCTGGGCTCAATGCCTCATGTCGCTTTGACAGAGCTGTCAAGGAAATATGGTCCAATAGTCTATCTTAAAATGGGTACCTCTAAAATGGTGGTGGCCAACACCCCTGCTGCTGCAAAGGCCTTTTTGAAGACTTTGGATGTAAATTTCTCCAACAGGACTAGCAGTTTCACGTCTAATTTTTTCTCTTACAACATGCAGGACATGGGGTGGGCTCCCTATGGAGACCGTTGGAAGATGTTCAGAAAGGTATTTCACCACAGCCTTCTCAAATATCTATTTATTTTTAGGGAAGTTTTTTAGAGATGAACTGTGTCAATCTGGTATCCATTAAGCTTTTGTTTTAGGTTTAGATAGAGACATATGATTAGCTTAAAATTGATGGCCAACCTGCAACCAAATATTTTTGCCACGGTTATCTATTTGTGGTTGTATCTAAATGTTATATCATAGCTTATTTGAAAGAAAAACATATAAAATTAAATATATATATAATTATAATTCTTTAAAAAATTTGATGGAATAACAAAAATCTGTCTTTTCATGTAGTGTATATATATATATATAATTCTTTAAAAATTTTGATGGTATGAGAAAAATCTGCCATTTTATGTAATACAGTCTTCATTTAGGCTCTACTCCTCACCATGGAAATTGTTATTAATTTTAATGGAGAAAGTAAATTATAATCTTTAGATAGATGATTATTCACCCTTCTACTTTGATGTAATCTATAATGCTAATTATACTTGTGGTTCTTTGGTTTCAAAAGATTGTCTGGAAGCTTCAGAAATCACCACCATATTCCTTAGAACCAGTGCTCTTATCTCTATAGCATACTTCCCTACAACCTCTGTTTTAAAAAATGAAATTAGAAAAAAGGGATTATCTTCATCTATTCTTGGTAAATTCATGTGAGAAATTTTCATTTTCATTTTCCTTTTCCTTTTTCCTTTTCAATATCTGTAAACTGCAGGTTTATGAGGTCATGAATTGATGAATTCCTTTACAGGATGATATGAGTGTTTTAGATAATTTTTATTGTTCTTAAACATTATTCAGTTTAATAGTTAAGGGTTAATTTAAATTAATGAAAAAAGATATTTATCACTTTTTACTGTAGGTATGTTGTAAAATTAATATTGACTATTTGACAATTAAACAAAATATTATTTAAATAAAATAAATAATTCATTCAATCAAAAAAAATATCTGACAATCTATCTTAGATTCTCTAAATACAGACAAGCCATGTCTTCATCCATTATGCTTTTCATCATAATTTGAATGAAATTTCTCTCCTATTGAATTCAGGCAATATCCAAATAAAGAAGAAAAACCCAGAAAAAAACCTGAACCACCAAATCCTAACTTTTTTAAAAAAAACCTGAACCACCAAATCCAAAGATTTTAAAGCCAATGCAAATAAAAATAGTGCATAAAGTGGAATAAATAAATTATATTTCAAGTAGAATCAATCCTAGAATCTTTAAAAAATCCCTGAAACAAGGCTGTGCAACTGCAATATTGTTTGAGATTGTGTATTGATCTTGCTCTCAAATAAGCCACCAAATCCAAAACTCATCCCAAAATGCTCGTTAGTTGTTTCTAAGCCTGCTGCTATCATTACACCCTCTTTGATTCAGATAGGATCTAGACTAGGATTGCAAGATTTAAATGCTTAACTTTTACAATGCTTTATTAATGATTATTCCAAGTTAATTAAATCAAAATTAACTTATGGAAATAACAAAAATGAAAGTAATAACAAGGTGATTATAATGTAAAAGGAAGAAAGGAGAGAAAGAAAGAGAGAGAAGAAGAGAAGTGCAAACAGCTTGATAACGGAGTTCGCCACTTAAAGTGACTACGCTCCCGTCCACTCCAATAGAGAGACCGATCCGATTAACTCCAAAATCAATTACAAAGCACCATAATCATTCTCCAAGCACTTCGGCAGCATAACAACGCTCTGACGTGCAAGAATGACTCAAAGAATCTCCACAAGACCTCTCTTTCGATTAACTCCACAGCTTCAAGACTTCGTCACCTGAAAGAAAACTTAATTCCAACTCTCACCTCAAGCCCCCTTTAAATACATAAAATTTTCTCAATTTGGTTACTAACCAATTGATTTACAAAATATTTCCCAAATCCACCTTATCTCTCCAAAATACATAAGAATCTTCAAAAATCTCCCTTTTATATATAAAAAATCTTCAAAAATCCCTCTTAATCTTTATTTTAGCCCTTTATTTATTCATTTCGGGCTTTTGTTGGTTTTGGAGGTTTTGATTTAATCTTTAAAAAGATTAAAGTTTGTTTAATTATTTTAATTAGGGAGTTTGTTGTTTAAATCATAGATATTCGGTTTAAAAAAACTAACAAAAATAACCGATATCTATATGTATTATGAAGCCATTCGATGGCTCGTTGGTGGCTTTATATTTTTGGACCCGGCCGGTTCGGGGTTCCAACCCCCGGCCGTCCATTTTTTTTAAACCAAATTTTAACCAAATCTTAACAAAAGAAACCCGCTGTAGCATTTTGTTGAGCATGGATGTGTAGGAGAGTTGGTCGCCGGCCGCTGCGGAGAGTGTGAGGATTGGGGTTCGATTCCCCCAACCTTCATATAATTTTTTAACAAACCAAACAAATTTCCAAAATTCAATCCATCGGGAGAGATGGGAGAGAGGGCCACGTGTCGCACAAAGACGGTGCCACGTGGCAGAATACTATTCGCCGACCAAGCTGACTGTGATGCCGACTGTGTGCTGACGTGGACGTACGACTGACACGTGTCAATCAATGATTCGCTAACATTGCTGACGTCGCCTGCCACCTCATCGTGCCACATCGACATGTACGGATCGTACGGAATGCCACGTGTCAATTTTTGATTCATTCACTTCAGCTTTTGTACCACGTGCTGACGTCATCTGTATGGATGATGACGTCATCACTGTACCTTCAAGTCCACAAGTCAACCTGAAACTTTGACCAGCTGTATCTTGAGCATACGATGTCGGATTTCGACGAAACGAGTTGCGTTGGAAAGCTTGCGATGATACCGGGATTCTCGGTTGTAACTTTTTGATCTATTATCATTTTTCACCTTTCCTGATGCCCCTAATCTAGTTTGACCAAGGTTTGATCGCCATAACTTGCAATAAATGGACTCCTTTTGGTTCCCGCTCGAAGTTGCTGGAATCAGTAATGCTTGAGCTCTTTCTCATGGTACACTCGAGAAATATAAGACACTTGAATTTTCACTCAAAAATGTCCAATCGGATCACCCTACATGCTCTTTCCTTCCTAGTTATATGGACTATATAGTGTGGCTTTCAATGCCTAGTATGAAAAAACAACTATGTTATGAAAAATAAGATGAATTATGAAACGGTTAAAATTATTTAACAGTGGTCAATAGTGATATATTATGATGGATAAGTTGTTGTGGTCAATAGTGATATAGTATGATGGATAAGTTGTTGTGGTGTTGTTCTTGCCATGAAGGTTCAAACTTCATTGGCATGCAATTGTTGAATGTTTAAATTGAGGATGAGCTTCCCGTTTGTGATCTCATCGATTCATAGCTCTTGTGGAAAGCGTTTATCTATTAATTTTTAGTGATGAGTTGGTATAAATTTCTATTTATAATGTTAGATTTATTTTTGAAAGAAATTGGGTAAGTTTAACCTTAAACTCTTTTTTAATCAGCTATGCAACATTCACATGTTGGGTGGTAAGGCATTAGATGATTGGCAGCCAGTAAGAGAAGCTGAGATGGGTCACATGCTTAAATCCATTTTTGTTCAGAGTTGCAATAAGCAGACAATAAATGTGCTAGAATTACTCAGCATCTCTACAACCAACATTTTTGGTCAAATGATTTTAAGCAAGCGAGTTTTTGAGGGTCAAGGGGATGAGGCCAGTCAGTTCAAGGACAATATAGTGGAGCTCTTGGCTCTAACAGGGCAATTTAATATAGGTGATTATATACCTTCTATTGCATGGATGGATTTGAATAGGGTACAAGGGACTATGAAGAAGATAGCAAAACGGTTCGATGATATGTTAAATAAGATGATTGCAGAACACAAGGCCACCGCTAACAAACGAGCAACTCCAGATTTCTTGGATGTGCTTATGTCTAAAAAGAAGAATTTTGATTGCAAGGAAGAGCAGTTATCTGATGATAATATCAAGGGTCTTCTTATGGTAAAATATCTATTTTTGATACAATGCATTAGAAATATTATATCTTTTTATTTATTTAAATAAAGATTAAAAATGAAGTATAAAGTTTCAAGCTCAGAAAATTATTTGTTTATGTAGAAAATATTGAATTATTAAGAATATTAGTATGATGAAGTATCATTCAAGTTTCTTTCAAATGAGAATAACAATATTTTATGTTCATTTAATTCGTCAAACATTAATTATACCATAAACATTTTGGATATATTGATAATTTGCTCTACTAGTGTGTGAAATGTTTGTTTTAATATATTAATCTTTTAGGAAATGATAATACAAAATAAATTAATGTGTAGGCTAATATTAAATATTCAAATAGAAGAGTAACTAGTATTATCATTTATATTTCTAATGCTTATAAAAAAATAATTGACCATTTAAAACAAAGTTTATTAGTTAATTTCAAACTATGCAAATTAGTGAATAATAAATAAAAATTTTAAACTATAGACATAGAATTATAAGGTTTTATGATTTTTTAAATTAAAGATAAACATTATAATTGGGGGACCTCATCTTAGATTAAGGTAACTTGCCACTATACTATATAAAATCGTGTCTTTCTATAATCATTTTATATTAGGTTAAGATATACTAATGTGCACTAGTAGATAGTAGGATTGGAATATTGTGGATTATTCTTCATATTATTTTGAGGTGAAAAAATTAAATTATAATTGATTTTGTTTTATGTGTTTTGCAGGATATGTTCATACGAGGAATAGACACATCAAGTAGCATGATAGAATGGGGACTTTCCGAGCTTATCCTAAATCCCAAACTTCTAAAACATGCCCAGGTTGAAATGGATGAAGTTATTGGTAAAGATAGGCACTTCCAAGTATCAGACATTCCAAAGCTTCACTACTTAGTGGCCATTTGCAAGGAAGTACTTCGTAAACACCCACCCACTCCTCTTGGCCTTCCACGAGTTTCTACAAAGGCTTGTCAAGTTGGTGGCTACTACATACCTAAGGAAACACACTTCACACTCAATATTTGGGGTATTGGAAGGGACCCAGAAATATGGGACAATCCCCTAGAATTTAATCCCAATAGGTTTGTTGGTTCCAAAATTGATCCATCTGGTGGTGACTTCCAATTCATACCCTTTGGTGCAGGAAGGCGTATGTGTCTTGGTACTAGGATGGGAATTGCTATGGTAGAGTACAATTTAGGGTCATTGATCCATGCCTTTGATTGGGAGACACTAGGGAAGAATAGCTTAAGCATGGAGGAAAATTTTGGGTTAACATTGCCAAGGAAAGAGCCTCTTATGGCTAGGGCTACCCCTCGACTAGCCCTCCACCTATATTAACTATCACTTGCACTAGGAGGGGTGCAAGGGGTAAACTGATAGAGAAGTATATGTATGCATACATGATAATTTCTCTGTAGTTTTTATATAAGTTTGTAATAGAAGTTTGAAATTCATATAGAAGATATTTTATTTATAAATGTTTGAAACAAATATAATTTTCTTTTGAATTATAATTTTTGGTATAACAATTTGAAAGAATGATTGCTAGTAGTATAAATAAATTTTCAAATATACCTTATCTTTCACATTTATTTTTCTTAATTACATTTATTTATATTTGACATTCAACATTGAAAATAAAACAAAAAAAATCATATTATAACTATAAACATTAAAACTTAAAAATAACTAACATATCCCAATATTTAAAAATACAGTGAAATAAGTATGAAATAAGATTAAATAATTAACATATTTTGAAAAAGTAAAATAATTAAATAAATGATAATAAACACATTAAATTAAAAACTATTGTCACCAATATTTTAGAATAACTAACATGTCCCTCAATTTGTGCCACCATATCAATGGGGGAAATGTCTACTATTTCGAATGTTACCCCTTCTCGACCATTTGTTTTAGAATGGTTGATACATGGAAGAAACAAAACTATCACCTCACATGTGCCTTGCACAACCAAATTCATGTATTGTATCACCTTTTAATGAAGCTCATTAATGATGCATCTACACCTATTGTATAGTGGTTAAGGAATTGCAAAAAATTGCCCACGAGAAGTAGGAGGGCAAGATTTGGCGGTCCAATGTGAAGGCCTATAGATAAAAATTTAGAGAGCTTGTATTCAATGTAGCACAATGATTTGAACCCCTCACAACAATCACTTCTTGCACAGACAGGTATACTTCCATTCTCGAAGGTTGTCACTTACAAAAGCGACACTACTCTCTGTGCTACTCTCATTGATTTCATTGTCTATAGTCAATAGATTGTTGGAGAAAGCCATCTATAGATTACAGAAGAGGAAATTCAACAAGCGACAGGTATGCCTATTTTAGGTAAAGATGTCTCCCTCTATAGATTCGATCGGGTTGAAATTACAATACATCCTAACAAGTTTAAAATTGGGGAAAATAATTCGGGATTAATCTCCTCTAAGATTATTTCATAATATATTCAAATTCCATTTAATATTAATGTTCGTTAAGCAACCAAGAATGAGAAAATACATGAAAATAGAGCAAGAGAACAAGTAAAAGTATTTTTGTTACCCCTAAAAAATATAGCCCTTGATGAACAAAACCTCAAAAAGGGCCTTCTTCCATTCCTCAATACATGAGTCTCAAACCTTCCAGTGTACTTTTGAAATGTTTGAGCATATACACCTTCTTCATTCTTCATTTGAAGCTCATAAGGATAAATTCCACAAAACACAGGAATGATGCTGACCCTATTTTGAGGATTAAGTGGGGCTCCTTCAAGCACCAAATCGACTATACATAATTGGGAAAAAATATTGTTGGAATATTTAATTGTCCAAGTCAACATTCTCATGTCAAATGAAGTCTATCAAATTGCAGCCAACGTAAACCTCCAACATTTATTATGGTTGGTATTTTTGAATTTGAATGTAGTGCTCATCTTTGAGCTTGCACAACTTGACCTATAGCCTGCCAACATTAATTAAGGTAGGTAATTTTGAATTTGAATCTAAGTGCTCATTTTCATGAGCATTTTCAAGAAAGAAGAAAACTGTTGCAACTGTTGGAGTTAGTAGAAGTTAGTTTTGTATTGGAGTGAAGACCCTACAACAACAGATGAAGTACAAAATGTTCAACATAGAACAGGAAACAACAACAACATAAAAGGAATGTTTATCGGGCACAACACATGTAACACCCCACCATGCAACCCTAGGGGAAGTTGCAATTAACAACACAAATGCAATAATTTTTTTTTTTTAAAGTACAAAAAGGATGAAAGTTCTCTACACAATGCCAACAATGCCTAAGGCTATGAGACTAAATTTACTTCAACCCAAACAAGAAACATGAATTAAAACCATTACATTTAATTGTTTAAAAAATTAATGCACATACATTCCATCCAAGATGAAATTAAATCAGAGACATAAGAATTCCATATGATCCCAATAATATACTTTACAATATGGTTACATCACTCATTCCTCGAATGAGATACTTCCAAAATATAAGGATTACAATATACAACTTCCACCTTGATACAAAGAGGAGTATTTAAATTACATTAATAACGGAAATAATAAAGCAAGAAGAACTGGATCCCATGAGCTCTCCATTTGGAAATCTCATCCATACGAACAAAAGCTGACCCAACGGATTAAGATGCACGTTCCACCCAACCATGTGATAACCAAAGGTTCACCCCCCGTGCTAGGAGATAGTAACAAGGATTCCTAGGCAAGACCATCTACCTCTAGACATAGGCTACACAAAACTGATACAAAATAAATACAAGTGGGTATGTGCAGGATCATCATGGAAAAAATAGGCTCTTAAGTGGCAAAAAATTCAGAAAAATCAGTGTTAGGAAACTTGACGTAAAAATTTGAGTAAGTTATCTATATTATTTCAAAAATATGTAAGAATAGAATCTGTAGAAAATTGAATGTAGTCTCTAAACTACTAGGTTTATATAAAAATAAATAAAATCTATTTGGTGAAAAGTTGAAATTCCCCAATGCAATATAATTTAAATTCCTCAGTGGAAAAAATAAGAAGTAGGTATCCTATTCCGACCAATTCCATAATTAAAATCGATAATTATTTTGCGATCTACAAGCATAAGTAGAGGACTCATGTCTGATGTGATGCATATTTTTTTGTAATTTTTTTCCAAGTAAATAATTAATTATGAATTTTTTATTACAACTTTTAAAAAATATAAAAACTCGCATGTCTAACCACCTTAACTTGGTCAAAACTTCATGATTTTTTTTTTTTGAATCCTATAGTATGTGAAGCAGAACGTAGCGGCTGCTCTAAATCTCAAAAATGTGATATCGCTTCTTTGAAAGTTATAGATGTTTTCAATTCAGCTTCCATTCTATTAGACTTTAGTTGTAATTTAATAGAAAACAACAATAATTATTGCCAAATTCCAAATTAAAAATACACCATACGGTGGAAAGCTGAGAATCTCCTCTAAAAACCCTTTTTGTTTCATCAATTTTGGGTAAAAAAAAAGTCATCAGCCACATACCCTACAAATACCTATAATATTGCCACTTTTTGGCCCATCATGATCTTGCACATACCCAAGTACCACATCACATATCACATAGGTTACAATTCTTCCAGAATTAAATAATCATTTACATCACTGATACAACCATACTATTGACTTAGGAGAAGTGTCATGACAATGTCACATGGGATATCCTGGCAAGTCTTCCTAGGTCTCGGCCCCCATCTTGGGTTATCCTCGTAACCTCTAAGGACTTCCAGCCCCTCATGTAAACCAATGCAGAATTAGTTGCCTCTCGTAGAGACAAGACAATGATCTTGCCATTCCAGGCCTTCTCAGCTCATCTCAAGTCTATACTAGCCCTTGTGTCCATGAGTGAGGCAAAATTAATCTTGTTAAGTGTTTGATGCAACCTAAGCCTCTACCAGTTTATTATGTTATTGCTAAATTAACCAACTTGCAAAGAGTTTCCCTGACACCACTTTGTGTGTTGGCCCTTATTGCAAGCCACTCCTCTAAGACAACATGTGGAGTAAATCCACACCCAAGGGTACACAAGTGCGACCTAAGGAGAATGACTCCTATATAGGACATCAAGTCCACACATCCCGTTCACAATAACTGGGTAAAAAAATGGATAAGATTAGACGCACTACCCAAGAAATACAAAGGTTGACTATCAAAATGACAACCCAAAACAAAAATCAAACCCCTATCTGGAAGACTTAAAAACATTTACTCTAATTTCACAAACCTCGAGAAATAACAAATCAACACTAAAAGCACTTTGAGCAATTAAATAAGCTAAAGTTGGGATTTCCTAAATCCAGTCAATCTCAGTTTCCATTACTTGCATTTATCCAATCAAATATACTAAATTCATTTCACGACGTTGAAGTATTTAAACACCAATCATCTACTCTAAGTTTTGCAATTATATTCCATAATCAAAACCACTTGATAAATAAAACATTTAGATAAAATAAATTAGTCTTTATTTCAACAAAGATACAATATACACTAAATATATATACATAAAAGTATATACTCAATGTATATACTATTATATATTTTTATATTTAAAATTCTAAATCACATTGAAATTAAGTAGTTCAACACAATAAAATAATTTATTTAAAATATATGAAATATACATATATACATTATATATATACATATAACATATATATATTATATATATAATATGTATATATTATTATATAATATATATAATATTAAATAATATTAAAAAAATGAATTTAAATTTTAACTTAAAAAAATAACACCGTCATATGGACGCGGGTCCCTCCCAAATGGGAGTGGTCAGGTTGCCATGTAGCCTCCCTCGTATGGGGGGTGTTGTGTGGGAAG